>JAKWBI020000483.1:0-36674 GCA_022664585.2 Zalerion maritima
GGGCGAGTTATTTTTAAGGTTAAAAGCCTAATATTTTTATTTATTATATATTCCCCTTTTTCGAATATATTTCCGTTCCTAGGTATATCGGGGATAAGTATCATAATTATCTTTGGCTTGGTAAAGTTTATATAATTAAAAATAAAGGCCTTAAAAATATATATATTAATTTCGAATTTTAATCCTTTTTATAATGGTTATACCCCTTATAAAAAATTCCGTATTAAACAATTATTTAATAATACGGTATAGGAGTAAAATATTAAATATTAGGAGGATTATTTTAAAATTATTTTTGGCGGCCCTAATTTTTTAAAAATTATAAACGTTTTAAATTTAAGGGTTAAAAGTATTCCCGGCCTAACCAGGCCTTTTATATAACCGGTATAAGGGTTTAATTCTTTTGGCGCTTATAATTAAAGGGGTGGCCAAGGTAAAGCTTTTAAAAGAAATAATAATAATGGCGCGGCGGCCTTTTAAACTTTTGCTTATTATGAGGGTTTATACTCTTATAAAAAATAAGGAATATTATAAATTTTTTAAAATTCAATTATAATTTTTTCGTCCCGCGATTAATCCTTTCGATATTATTAAAATAAAAATTATATTATACAGGACTATTTAATAGCGTCCTTTAATATAAAAAATTAAGTTTTTCCTATAAAGGAATTTTTACTTTTATATATAACCCTTTAAATAAGGATCCCGCCCTTTTTTCTTTATAAATTAAATAAATAAATTAAAACTTAAACGGGTAATTTTCTTTTAAAATTAAAATACTATTTTTAATTACCACCTATAAATAATTTAAAATAAGGCCATTCGGTATAAAATGGGAATGGAAAAAAAAAAGCGTAAAAATATTTTTTTTTAAACTTTTGGATAAGGGGATATGGTTTTATATATATATATATATATATACCTCAGGCTATTAATAAAGTTTTAGGTATATAATTTTTATTAGGTTCTTTTATAATATTTGGTTTTAAATTAGTTAAGGTTTATTATTATATAAGGGAGGGGATATAAAAAAAAGGGAATTTCTTTTTATATAGTAATTCCTTTAAAGGTCTTATAATATTATACAGCTTTATTTTTCCATAAAAAAATATTACCAAATTCTTCCGTAATTATTATTAGGATTTAAAATTATACTTTTTTCGTTATTCTTAAAAAAAGTACTTTCCCCGATTCCCGCTTTTCGTTTTTTAATTCTTTTATATTGCGTGGTTTTCTTAACCGTAATACCATAATAATATATTCGGTTAAATCGTTTTCTTTTTCCCAATCATTATTATAAAATATTACCGTTCGGTATTAATCCTTACCCAAACTTTTTAATATATTATCCCCAATATAATTTTTTAAACTATCCTCCTTATTACTTAATCCTACATAATCCTCTTTTAATTTATTATTCCATTTTAAATAAGGTTCCCATTTTTTCTAAATATTACTACTAATTCCTGCCGGCTTATTTTATCATCCGTTTTTTTAAATAAATCTTTTAATCTTATTACTCCCAATTATACGTTTAAAAAAAGGGCTCCCTTTATAGGATTCCCTAAACTATACCGTTTTTCCTTTATTCGAAAACTTATAAATAATATAGGGTTTTATTTATTAAGGGTTTTGCTTATCCTTTATACTCCTAACCCTTATAATTGGTATTTATTATAATATTAAATCCCCTTTTTCCAATGGGATTTTCCTTATCTTCCCGCTATTTCTTTTATCCACATACTTGGCCCTGGTTTCCCTATTCCGTTATAAAATCCGGGCTACCTCCGCTAAATCCGTTTTTTTCCGTCTTATTACCCGGTTCCTTTTTACTAAAAAATCCGCGTACGGTATATTATTTTTCCAATTGATTATTCTTTAAGTAGGGAGCGTTATTTTAATAAGGGTAACCATTTTTTAACCGTATAATAATACGTATAAGGAAAATCCTATAATTTGGTTTATTATAATTCTTTATATTATTAATACCCCTGGGTACGTATTAATCCAATTACCGCCTAATTTTAATAATACATCCCTAATATTTAAATAATAATATTTTATTTCCCTTTACGATTATAAATTATATACCGATACCGTAATTTTGGCCAGGCCTATTCGCTTTATAAATTTATTTAAAAACCCTCGGTTTTCCGGTCCTCCATTAATTACCAATTTCCCATATATCCTATATTTATAAATTATATTTTATTAAATAAAATTGGCCATTTATTTTACGATGGCTTTTCGTAATAATTACCCTTTAATCCATTATATTAAATTATATTTGGCCTATATAATATAAATATACCCTTTTTTTAATAATATTTAAAAAATATTAAGCAAAACCTTAAAAAAAGGGGTTAAAATAGGGTTAAAAGATTTTAATAGTATTTTAAGCCTTTAAGGGTTTCGCTTTTAATAAATTAGGTAAATTTTTAATACCTCCTATACTTATTTCTATATTTCCTTTTAATAATAATATTAAATAAGAAAATTAAATATAGCGTTCCGTTTTTTATACCCTCCGTAAATATAATTATTTTAAATAATATATTTCCGGGTTTAATGATTATCGACCATTAATTATAATTATAATTTACCCCTTAAGGTTTTGCGCCAAAATTTCTGGTCCCTTATTAAATAATTTAAAACCTTCCTTTTTTAATAAAGGAATAATTTATAAAAAATATTGCTCGGTTTTTTTAAAATAATAAGGAAATACGCTATTTTTTAGAATTTATTATTTTATACTTTTTCTTTTAAAATCTTAATATTCCTTTAATCCTGTACAGCCCTAAATATATATAATTATATATTAATAAAATTTTTAATATTTTCTTTTAATTTATTATCTTTTTCGTTTAAAAATGCTAGGGGTTTTCGTAATAATACATTTACCATAGCGTTTTTATTTCCTAATATATATTCCATATTAAAATTAAATTACCGTATTTATATAATCCATTTAATAATAAATACTCCGGGTAAATTAATAATATTATTATTAAATTAATATATTATATTAATGGTATTTATCCTAAGGGTAAAATACGCGCCATATAAGTAATTCCGTAATCGCTTTAAAACCATAAATAGCCCTTTATATTTTAGCTTGGCCGAATAATATATTCCTTCGGCTTTTTTTTAATAGCCAAATTTATACCTCGCCATTAAAACCTTCCTTTCCTTTTCTTAACCAATTTATACTCCCTATCCGGTTTTTAATATATTTACTTTAATAATAATACGCCTTACCTTCGGGGAATAATTAATTTTAATTAAAATTGGGGGTAATATTAGGATTTATTTAAAGATCTCCGTTATTTTTATATACTTTTCCTCCCAAATAAACTGCGCCCCTATATGGGTAAATTCGTATAAAGGTTTAATAATATAAATAAAATCCTTAATAAATATTCGGTAAAAAACCATTATATTAATAAATCTTTTAATATTCGATATATTTTTAAAAACCGTCCACTCCTTAATTTTAATAACCTTGGCCTATTTAGGATTACGGCCATTCGTTCCGTATATAAAACCTATTATTACGGTTAATTTTTGGCACCATTTAAATTTAACCATAAAAATTATAATTCCGGCCAGTTTATTTTATAATAATATTTAATCCAAATTCCTAATATATTCGGCCACGTATTACCGTACCCCTGGGTAAACTTCTCGTTTATTATATATAATAATAAATCCTTTAACCGTAATATTATTAATAAGTATTTTATATATTATTAAAATAAAACCTAAAAAAATAATGGAAATAATCCTATAAAATTAAGTAATATTATTCGTTCCTTTTTATAAAAGCGTGGTTATTTTAAATAGGCCGGCGAATATTATAAAGGTAATAAAATCTCGGGATTTTAAATCGAGCACCACCTAATCGTATTCGGAGTAAAAATCCAGGAGTAAAATAAACTGGTAATAGGTTATATTTTTAATAAACTTATCGGTAATTAAAGGCATAAAAGTATTACAAATTATAACCGAATTAAGCCTTTCCGCTAAATTAATTAAGCGGTACTTCCCATTTATTTTTAATTAAAAACCAGGGGTTATGGTACACCGTTTAATTTGGCTTAATCACCCTCTTTTTTTTTCGCTTTTTAAGCATTTCGATTACCATTATTATTAATGCCTTAGGGATAAGAATACTTTTAATTTACCACCCTATATAAAATACCGTATCGATTTTTTAGGGAGGGATTATATTAAGGTTAATTTTACCTAAATATTCCCAAAACCATATTAACGCTTATTTTTTATTTATAAGTATATTTATAAATATCCTTTATTTTTCCCTTTATAATTTCCTAAAAAATTTTAAAATTTTATTCCTTCTTTCTAATATAAGCCTGGTACCGTTGCACCTTGCCTTATATAATTATAGGCAAACGTATTCGCTTTATTTAATATTATTATAATCTTTTTTTAATAATTTATTTTATTCCCATTTTTTCTTATACTAATCCGGGTTTACGGGGGCCGCTTTATACCTTATTCGAATATTTACGGGCTTTATTTTATCCGCCATACGTTTATATATAATCAAAATATTAATAATATTAATATTATTAAAGGGAAATACCTTTTAGGCTTTACCAATTCTTAAAATTTCGTTAATAATAAAATCTTATATTTTTTTTTATTATTTCGCAGCTCCCGATTATTACCCTTATAATACTCTCCTAGGAAAATATTTAACCTTTTTCTGGTAATTTCTTTTTTATAATTAAGATTCCGTAGGTAATCGTAAGGTTTTTTACGCCCCTGCCCTTTTAATTAATAAAGGGTAATTTTTATATTTAGCTTTCCGGTTTAAATTTCTTTATTTAGGAGATTTTCCCCTTTTTATGGCCCATTAATATACCCCTTTATAGGCATATTCTCCTTAAACCTTTTCATAAGGCGTTTAATTTCCTTTATAAAAAAGTAAACTATTATTTTTTCGTTATCCGAATTTAAATCTTTTATTATATAGGCAGGGATTTTAATTTTACCAATACGGGGTTTCCTTAATCCTATACTGGTTTTTTTCTTTTTATTAATCGAATTATAAGGGCTTTTTATATTTTCCTAAAAACCTTTATTTTTTAAAAATAAATATTACGGAATAGTATTTCATATTCTTTTTTTAAGGTTAGGTTTATAATAATAATAATATAATTATTCCTTTTTATTTCGAGCTCCCCGATTAATATATTACGCTTTTTATTATAATATTATTTTTACCCCGTTATTATAATAAAAGGTATTCGTAATATTATTTTTAACGCCCCTTTTTAATTTTCTTTTAATATAAAAAGAATTTATATAATACGTTTAAGTTTTAAAAAAATATACACCCATTACCGTATAACCAGGGCTAAATTAATCTTTTTATTAATATAATTAAAAAACGTAATTCGCACCTGGTAAACCTTAAAGCCGTATTCCTAGGTGTAGGTTTATTTTAAAATATTAACTTCCGCGCCTATATTTATAATAACCCTGGCCAGGTTATTCTTTGGCCCTTTTATATATATTAATAAATATAGGCTTAGGTAAAGGAAAAAGGGGATTATTAAGGGAATTAATACCAATGGGTTAGGAATATTAATTAAATAAAAAACTGCCTTTTTTTTTTAATATTACCGTTTTTAGGCCGCCTAATAGGCTTATAAATAAAACCTTAAAGTTTATACGGTTGTATTATTAATATAATTAAATACGTATAAGGTCCGTAAACTTTAATTCCTTAAGGGATATATTATTAATAAAATATACCTTTATTTTAATTATTTAATAAATATTAGGCTTATTTAAAATTACCTATTAATATTCCTTTGGTTTTTTACCCTTATAAATAATTTTATTAATAATTTTCTTTACCCTTATTTTATGTACCAGTTTTTTTTATAAAATTATTCTTATAAATTATAATACTTATAATATTTCCGTAATTATTAACCCATAAAGCCTTCCTATAATTTTTATAAATTATTTTTTTATTACCTTTTAAAAGATTAGGTCCGTAAACTTTAAGGGGTTCTTTCGCTTATTATTTAAGGATATCTCTTTTTTCTTCTATATATTATATTCCATTTTCTTTTTTATTACGCCTAATATTTCTTCGTGGCCAGGATCCTTTTCTTTTCCTTTGGCGCTTTTTTTTTCCCTAACCGCTTTAATCTGATTTTCCACTCTTATTCTTTTTAAAGGCCTGCCTTATTTTTTTTTTATTTTTTCCTAATTATAATTAAAAAAAGTTTACGCCGTTTTATTATAAACGTTAATAATAAAGGCTTTTATTATTATTTCCGCTTTTATATTCTCCCAGCTTTTCTATAAATACTTCTTAACCGTTATTATTTTACCTTTTATTATAATAAATAATTAATTATTTTAAATATTATTATTCCTAGGTATTTTATAAACCTTATCGGTTAGGTTTATTTATAATTGGTATATTTAAGGTACCTGGTCCTTTTTATTAATTAAACCAGGCGTATTTTTTAAAAATTAAGCGTTATTTATAATTATATTCTGGGCCTTTTATACTTAATCGTATTAATCCTTAAGCACCTTCTTTTATTTATAATATTATAAAAATATTATTTTTATTAATACTCCTTTTATAATTATATTATTAAATATTTTAATAGGCCAGGTATTATATTTATTCTTTTCGAAATCCTATTCTGGTATTTAATAAAAGGGATATCCTTAAAGGATTCCGTTAATTTAATCCTAAATATCCCATAGGTAATTATATAATATATAATTATTTTTTAAGTATTAATAATATTTTACTATTTTAATTTAATATTGGGGGCTTTTATTAAAACTGGTTATTAATATAAAAAATGCTTATATTTTTAAAATTTCTAAAGGGATTATACTGGTTTTTTGGGGGAATTCGGCCTAAATATAATAAAATCCCCGCGTATAATCCCGTCTAATTTAATAAATTTAATTAAAAGTATACCCATAATGGTTTTTATATTAAGGTTTATTTTCCCTAATTTTATTATTATTTAATACCAGTTTTACTTTTTCGCCTATTTTTTAATTTAATAATATATATATATTAACCACGCTTAAAGTATTTAGTTTTATAATTAGGTTTTATTTAATTACTCTGGGCAGGATTAATCGGTTAATAAAAACTTTATCGCTTTTTTATAATCGAAGCGCGGGCGGCAAATCGCGGGGGTCGGTTTAATTCCTTTGGGCCATTTTGGTTATATTATATTAATTGGTTTATTAAAACTGGGAATCGATAGGATTACGCGCGGCTTCCTTAATGCGGGCGATGGTCCCTTTTTTTTCTTATTAAAACTTATTTCCGAACAGTTTTATTATTTTTTTACACTAATCCAGGAACGCTTTAAGCTTTTGGAGGAATTCCTTATAAGTTCCGAGGTATAAATTATTATTTATAATCCTTATAAAATTATATAATTAAGCCTATAATATATTATCGAAGGTATTTAGGAACGCGTTTAATAAAATAATATTATTAATATAACCCGTGTGGTTTTCCTTATATTAAATTAGCCGGTGTTTTTACCCCGCGATATATAACCGTTATTAATTAATACTTTTTATAGGCCAGTTTTGGTAAGCAAAGCACTTTAAATTTACCATATTACGGCCTTTTTAAAAGGTATTCCTATTTACGAATTCCGTTTTTAAGGCCTTTTTCGCTTTAATCCATATTTTTCCTATAATAAGCGATTTAATTAGTTTAGCATAGGTGTTAATATAATATTATATAATATAATTTATTTTTTGCATATCGCTTATAAATACTGCCTATTTAAATATTCGATTTAATTAATACATATATTAAAAAATATCATTTCCCTTAAATATTACGCTTTTTTATATACCAGAAAGCGGTAATAATAATCGGACCATAATATATTGGTTTATTTTATAAGGATTATATTAATTAATATTAAATATTATTTTTACGGATTGGCCGGGAAATGGTATTTATTTTATTTTTTAAAATATTAGAAAAATATTTATATTATATTTTACCCGGGGTATTAATATAATAAAAATTCTTAGTAGCGGGATTTTAAATAAGGGAGGATTAAAAGGCAATCGCTCGGCTTTTTATTTACGTAATAAGGTCTAAACTTTATTAATATTTTTGGGTATTTCCGTTTTCGAAAATTACTTTTAAGCCTAAGGCTTATTTATAAGGCGTTTTTTACCTTCCTTTACCGTAATAATATTTTAATAAAAAAGCCTTTATTACGCCTTACCTTAAAAATATAATATAATAAATTCAAATGGTGGAATAATTTTTTAAAAAATAAAATAATTTATAAAAAATGGAAAAGCTTATAAGAATTAGGATTTAAATAAATTTTTAAAGTGTAATATAATATAGGATTATTTTTCTTTAGCCCTAGGTTTAAGAATTATAAACGGTCCCTTAAAATTAAAAATAATAATAATGCTAATATTTTTTAAACCTTTTAAATATAATTATGGGATTTTTATAATTCGAAGTAGGGAATTTATATAATCTTTTTAATAATTACCTTCCCATTTTCCGGGTATTAATATTATTTTTCCGGGACCCTAATAAATTTTATCCCTTACGTTCCGCGCCTTATATTAAAAAATCTTAGGCTTTATAAATATACCGCTTTACCGTTTTCCTTAATTATCTTACCCCTTATTATTAATTAATCCGCTCCTGGTAATTATTAATTTACCGGCTTTTTATAAGACCGGGCGTAATATTGGTTAATTTATTTAGGTTAAAAGGCCTTACCTTATTTTCCCTTAAACTCTAAATCTTCTATAATTTCCTTACCGTATATTTATCCCCCCCCTTTAGCCGTTTTTTTAGGTAAAAAAAATTGGGTACCCTTAAAGGGGGTGGGGAATTAACCATAATTTTATAAGTGGGAGCCTAAAGGTTTGGCGTTTATAATCCATAAATTATTATAATCGCCATATTTCCCTTTAATTATAGTCCGATCGTAATAAAGTATAAAACCCCTAAACTTTTCCCAAATAAATTTGGTTTTTATAATCTTTTTTTCCTTTTTTCTGGTAAGGCCTGTATAAGATTACCCTTATACTAAATTCCTTAAAAGGGGATTGTAGCGGGGAGTAGGTCTGATAACCTCGCTGCATGGTCGGTGTCTAAAACCAAGCTGTTTGGTTTGGTTAAACCTCCAGTTGCCTATTTAAAAGTGGCAACACTCCAGAAAATATAAAATAGTCCTATATAGGATTATTCCTAAACAATAATATAATATTTGGGGGAAAATATAATGTATTGAATAATAATTGCATTTTTATAATTAAGTTTTTACCGCCATGGTTTATTACCCTCCCAAAAGTCCCATAAGTTCCAGGGGTCCTCCTGGCTTCTTATATAATCCTATACAGGATTATTTTAGGGCTTTAAATTAGTTATTTAAGTAATCGCGCTGGGCGCCGGTCTTTGGTATAAATGCAGCGGGGAATACCTCCGGCACCGCTACAGGATCGACCTTAATTTGGACGGGCGATTTATATTTTTTTAAACCTTTTAAAGGATATTTCCCCTAATATTTATTAAATCGGGCACGGGGTTTAATATTAATAATAAAAAGTAAAACTTAATTTAGGAAACGGTGGGGGGGGGGGGGGTTTAGGCCTTTATTCGAAAAACGATTTAATAATTATAAAAAACGGTATCCATTTTCCCTTATATTTTAAAACGCTTGGTAATTTTAATCCTTTTTTTTATACCCTTTAAAAAGCGGTAAAGGTATTTTATAATTTCTATTCTTTATTTACGGGGTTTTAACCGGGATTATATAAATTATTCTTTTACCATATAGTTTTTGGGATCCTTTATAATCGTAATAAACCCCTATAAATTAAGCCCGGTTATTATATACTCCCTTTTACCTATAAGTAAAATATTAATATTATTCAATTTTGCCTACTTTTTTTTAAATTAGTTTAAAATACCTCCGTAATTTCCACCTTAATATTATTATCCATTTAACCGGAATTATATAAATTATCCCTCCGTTATATAATTTTTAAGATTTTTTTTATAACCGTAAGTAGGATTATAATACGGGTTAATTTAAGGGCGCCTTATTTAACCCTTAAACTTCCGCGGTAATTTTAACCAACCCTAATTATCCCTTTTTTTAAATTTTTTTTTAATAATATAAAGGTATTTTTATTATTTTCCCCCGTATTTTAAATTTAACCGGAATTATATAAATCGCCCCTTTATTATATAATTTTTGGGATCCTTTATAACCGTAATGCCCTCGGAGTTTAAACTGGGCTTATAAGAATATTCCTTTTATTTAAAAATAGGATTATAATCCTGCTTTTTTTTATATATATTAATATTTTTAATAATCCCTTCTTTTATTTCTTTTATAATCGAATTAATAAAGGCTTCCTTATTATATTATACCTTAATTTTACGCCGGACTTCCGTAATATAATAAAGGTTTAATTATTTATTAATCTTTATTATTTTATTTATAAGGGTATAATAAGGGTATATAATTTTATTTAATACTTAAAGCCTAATCCTTTTTTAACCTTTCCACCGTAATTATATACGCATTTTTAACCGGTACCGGGCTTATTCCGGAATTAAATTTTTATTATTTAGCTTTGGCCCTTATAGGTTTATAATACTGCCAGGGTAATTTTATAATACCGTAAAACTTCCGCATTATTTTTTTTAAGAATATATTCCCTGGTTCCTTTATAATAATAAATCGTTTAAAGTATAAATAATTGGTTTTTAAAAGGCTTTTAAGCTTTATATATTATATAGGTTTGCCTAGCTTTATTTATTATTACTTTTAATTTATTATGCTTATTTTATTTTAAGGATAATTTATTTTTAGCCGAATATTATGCTTTATTATTATAAAAAAAAAACTACCCCCCCTAAGGAATATAATTTACGCAATTTTTTAGGTTTTTATAATATAATATATTGGTCGGTTTTTAGCTTTATTATAATATAGGTATCCGTTTTTATTTTTTATAATATAAGTATTATAAACTCCTTATTAGTATATTATAAAAGGGCTTTTTTACCTTAATATAATAATTTCCGCGGATTTTTATTTATATTTATTAATATAATTCCGTACAGTATTATTGCCTAATTATAATTATTAATTTAAATGAATTAAGGGAAAAGAATAATAAAGAAATTCCTTAGATTTTAATCCTGAAAAACGCAGGCTTATTATCGAAATTTAAATTTGTAAATCCTGGTTAAACCTTTAAAAAATATAACGGGGAATAGGTTTAATAATCTCGTTATATAATCGGTATTTAAAACCAAATTATTTGGTTTGGTTAAATTTTTAATTACTTATTTAAAAGTGGTAATACTCCAGGAAATACAAAATAATTTTATATAGGATTATTTTTAAACGAAAATATAATATTTAAAGGAAAATATAATATATTAAATAATAATTATATTTTTATAATTAAGTTTTTACCGTTATGGTTTATTACCCTTTTAAAAATGCCACAAGTCCCGGGGGTCCTTTTGGCTTTTTATATAATCCTGTACAGGATTATTTTAAGGCTTTAAATTAATTATTTAAGTAATTACGCCGGGCGCCGGTCTTTGGTACAAATGCAGCCGGGGATACCTCCGGCACCGCTATAATATATATGCCTAAAGGGGCGTGTTAAATACACCACTGCGTATTCGATATACCACTATTACGTATTAATTATACCACTGCGTATTTACGGCGCCAATGCGTACTAAATACGCTATCGCGTATTTAATACATTATGGCGTAAAATACATTATCGCGTATCTTATATATAACAGATACATTCATATATATAACTTATAAATGTGTACGGCGTAATAGGGGTAATAATAATGCTATAAATAGCTTCCCTATACGCCCTTCCAGTACACCACAATAATATTTACACAACCACCAGTTAACCTTATTGTGCCACCTTTACAAGTGACCTAGTTTGACCTCTCATATTTGATAGATTGCGGCGTTATAAGGTAAGTATTAATAAAATGGTAGGGCTGGGCTAAATTAATATGGGAACTTTTATTTTAATCTATAAATATAGCGGTATTAAACCGTTACGAATAGCGCTTCGGTAATGCGGTAATTTATAATGGCCCCGTAGAGGCTAAGTTATATTTAAAACTAATAGTAATAAAATAGCCTAAGTTATAATTTGGTAATAAAGTGGAGTGAAAATTTAAAGGGATTAAGCCCTAGGCGTAAGAGTACCCGTGGTAATATGGTAAAATAAAAAAATAAAAGGAAAAGTTTATAATAGGTTATATGCGGTACCGTACCGATGTTTTAAATATGGTAATTAATTAATAGACCTAGTTTTATTATCGGATGTATTAAAGCCACCGCGGGGGTGCGGTATTTATTGCCTAAGGAAGAATATAATATTAACGAGGGGCGACGGGGGAGTAGGGAATTAGGGGGATTAATAAAGGATTACCGGCGAGTATATAATAAAGGAAAGTGGGAGGGCGGGTTTTACGCGGTTTTATAAAAAAGTAAGAAGCTTTTTTTTTATAATAATAAGGCGACCGATTAATTTAATAAATAAGGCGGTTTATTTAGGCGTAAGTATTATATTAATAACGGGTACGGTAAGGGCAGCCGGCGCCAAGCCGGTATAATATTCCGTATTAATACGGCGAATAATTTTATTATTAAATTATTGGTAGGCCTAATTTAAGGGTTAATAAGGGCGGGTATATAATAAAGCCGGGGCGGATTTACGGTAAAATTACCATAAAAAGTTTTAATTTTGGCGGTAATAATAAGGGCGGTAATAGCGGTTTTAATATCGGGGGTATTAAAATATTAGCGGGGCGGATTAATAATAAGTTGCCCGGGGAATGGGGGCCATTAAAAAAGCCTTTTAATTATTTATAATATTATAGGTATAATTGCCCTTGGAGTACAAAAAGTAGGTAATACCTTATTTTGCGAATTAATACCGAATTAATCGCGGCCTATTAAGGAGACCTAAGGGGGGGATTTTACCAGATTAATTATAATAACGATGGGTGGAAAAGTTGGCAATATAATAAATATAGGTTTTATATAGTTTATTACGCTTGGTTTTAATAAAAATATTTTATACCGATTAACCGTAGACCGTAGTAATTGCGCGCCGGGACGGGGATTATATATTTTAATAATTTTCGTTTTTTTGGCGGGGCTGGTATAAGGGGCGGGAGCCTTTTATTATGCGCAGCGGGTTAATACCGCCATAGGGGCGAGGTAGGTAAGAGGATTATAATATATTTTAATAATAATAAAAATATAAGTAATAATATTTTTATAAGCCGCCGGTTTTGCGGCGCCACCACCGCGGGAAGGAGAGCGGTATAATATTAAAAAGGCCGGCCCGGAATTATTTTAGCTAAGGGTAAAGGGTTAAACGTTTTAAAATATTATATAAGTATTAATTACCATTATTATAACGAATTCGTAATAATAAAAAAACCACGGGAATTTATTAATAAAAATTTCGATTAAATTTGGCCGGGATAAAAGTTAAATAATAATAGGTTAATATTTAAAGCCCGTAAAACCACTGTTTAGGGCGTAAAATACCCGTAGGGATATTAGGCATTTATATAGGTACCCAGGGAGGTAAGAGAAAAAGGGGGGGGGGTTTTAAGGGGGAGGGGGGTATTTATAATTATTATTATAGTAAAGGTTAAGGAGAGTATAATAGGCGGCCGAAAAGTGGCCCTTATAATTATTATATATAATGGCCGCAGGGAGGGCTTTATATAAGCGAAGACGGCGGCGGAAAAATATATATATTACGGGCCGCAATATATAACCATACCGCAAATAATCGCGCTTGCGGCGCCACCGCCACGGAGCCGGGCGGGTAAAAGGAGGAGTATATTATAGGCCCATTTATATTATAATATATATATAGCGGACTAGCCGCGGGACCGATATGTATAAGAAATTACTTATAAACCATGCCCCCTATCCCAAGCCTTTCCCCCCTTTTTTCCCTTTTTCTCCTCCGTAAATCGAATATATATACTATTATGGCACTCGTCGTTGCTCCTTAATGTGACCTTAGCCCTTCACAAGGTTCTTTTATTGCTTAAAATATAGGCGCTAATAATTATAATTCGTAAAAGAAAATTGGTACGCCTTTTGGTATTTCGGGCTAAGTTCGAAAAAATTAAAAGCCGGTTTAATATAATCGTTTATTAAAATATATATAGGCGTATTATTATTTTGCGTATTAAGAAGGGCAATTAATACTTTAATAAATACCATTGGGTTTTTTATAATAATTTAGGTAAACCTTTGTACATTACTTTATAAGAAATTATTATAATTAAGCTTACGGGGGTTATTAAAAAGTGGTATACCTTATATGGTAAGGTTAATATTAAACCATAGGGAGAAATTAAAAATCCTAATACGGAATTACTTATCCCAGGTCTCTTATTTAAGGGGAGTGTTTAAAATAATATTATTTATATTGGCGATAAAAGGGTAATTCGGCGGAATTGGTGATCGATTTTAAAAAAGGTATATTATAACTCGGCAAAGTTAATTAAACTTTTAATTATTAAATATAAGAGGTTTAACTAGGTTATTTATAAAGGTGGTATAATAAGGTTAATTAATAATTATATCTATATTGTTTTTATATATTAAAAAGGCGTATAGGGAAATTATTTATAATATTATTATTACCCTTATTACGCCGTACATATTTATAAGTTATATATATAAATATACCTATTACGTATAAAATACGCGATAACGTATCTTACGCCATAATGTATTAAATACGCGATAGCGTATTTAGTTCGCATTGGCGCCGTAAATACGCAGTGGCGCAATTAATACGCAGTAGTGGCGTATCTGACAGGAATCTGCGTAAATGCAAGCCGCTATGACACAAGGCAGAGCCTCATTGTTAGGGTCCGCAACCACGGCGAATCAACTTGCCGGCTGTGGCCGTGGCACATGCAGCGGTTGGCCATATTGAGGCCATTCGTTTTCTCGCGAACAAACGCTTGTGAAACGCCCGGCGACTCACCTTGCTCGTCTGACGACTCCCTAAGGATTTTCGCGGCGCTATGTTGTAGGTCTCTGCGAGAGCGGTACACACATCGCTACTGAATTAGCTGGACACTTGGAAGTAATAATGGTGATTTATTCATTTAGTTGCGCGATCATCTCGCTGGTTGCGCCAACCACTTTAGCTCATAAAGTTGATAAACTCTCCGGACGCAGAACGAACCGGTTCGCCCACATAGGATCTGAGAAAGGACGCCTGGTCGTCGATACTGTAAGGTATCGATCTGTTATTCGGTCACACCTCGCCGGGGCCAAAGAACGGGCCGCAATGTTTCTGCAATAGGCGCAAAGCCTCCGATCGAACTTATAACTGCGTCATTTTTTAAAAGCGTCGTTTATACTTAATATTTTTGTGCGTAATGGTCTTGTGGTGCGAGAAATTAAGTGTTGGTAAGCGTGAGCCTTGGCTCGTAAGACGGAGGCGGAAGCGGCCCGCTTTATCAAAGTATCCGTAAACGATGGGCCGCCATTGCGGAGCGGCAGACGACCGCGCCCAGCCAAGCGGGACATGCTCGTTTATAATTTCGCCGGGGGATTTATCGTGCCCTATTACGTGAGTAAACTCGGTAAACTTGGTCATCGGTGCCTCAGGCCACCCAGCTCCGGCGTTTTGACGTCAGCGGTCTCACCTGTCCTATAAATAACCCATCATTTCCTTCCCCAGCAAACCGCAGTCACCATCAAGTCTCTACTACATTACCATCTCCATCCAAGTCACCTTACTACTTGATTTCAGCTACACCATCGCTATACGTACGAAACAACTGTTTTCTTCGCTATGGACACCACCACTAGCGGCCAAGCCAATAATGGCCAGGCTTCCCGTCCCTCGAGTCGGGGGAGGGGGGTCCCGATGCCCCCTGGTATGACGGAAGAAATACGACGAGCCAACATTAGGCAATATTGGGAGGACAAGAAACTCTTTGACGAAACAATCAAAAACACAAAGTTCAACAAGAATATTACCAATATCGACCAAGCTAACCACGGCCAGGCTTCCCCTCCGTCGAGCAAGAGGAAAGGGGCTTCGATCCCCCCCGGTATGACGGCAGGAGCCCGACAAGTGCGTAACAGGCAACACTGGGAGGACAAGAAGCTTGCCGACCAAATACCTAAAAATACAAAGTTGAATAAGAGTATTACATGTAAGTTAATAAGTCTTAATATATTATTAGTGTCCTTAGACCTATGATAGTTAACGTACTTAAACAGGGGCCGACTTGTCCCATCCCATTCAGCCGCAAGAGCCTAGTGCCCGGCGGAACAAGTGGAGGATTGTTGGAAGGGAAGAGGGAACGGTGGAAGATAAGGCGAAGTCTGCACCAAGTTCGGGGACGCACTTAAAGCCCCGAAAGAGTTGGAAGTAAAACAAAACTATAATATCGATAATAATAGGCTTATCCAGTCGACCAAGCTAAATAATAAAAAACAAAAGCAAAACAAAGATCCTTGTTGCTCCGTCTCCTTACGCTGCCACTTATTCGTTACCATTCACTCCTGCTGGACAAAAACTGCCACACAAAGCTGCCTAATATGGTATCCATCACCTCGGCTCTCCGACGCCCCACTTCTGCTCGGCAAAACCTTTTACGTATCTCGTTCCTTCTCTCCTGCGTTCCATGGCCTTGTCACGCTTTGACTAAGGATCGAAGAGAACCGTGCAGTAGGGATTGCAGCGACCATCGCAGCCAATGCAAGGGATGTACGGGTATTCGCCGAAATCGACGTTCCCATGTTCGTTCCTGAGAATGTTCCCGTTATGATCCCTCAACGGATCCATGAAAGGAATCATCTGATGATCCGTGTAGTTGACAGTTTGGCACCAGTGGCACTCCCACCCGACCGTCGCGGGGGTGTTGCTGCTCAGGCCGCTGTCTGACTTGGAGCTCTTGGACTTCTTGGAGGAGCCAGAGTGCTTAGAGTCCTTGGAGGAGCTGGAGCGCTTGGAGCCGTTCGACTTGTCCGACTTCCCGCTGTCCGACTTGGACGCGGAGGCGGACAGGGCGACCTCGGCGTACGGAACAAAATTGCCCGCCTTATCGAAGAGGTACTGGGACTGGCCGTTGCCGTCGACGTGGTAAGCCCAAACGTGATCATCGGAGTACTAGGCCGACGACATGGTTGCTAATAAGGAAGGCGGAGACGTGTCGATGGCTTGGTGTTTAACTTCTTAGATCTACAAGGGAAGACTGTGGTCGATGTTAGGCTTATAATAAAGAAAAATCTGCCGTGATTTTAATTTTGCAGGTTCATCATCCTTTAATGTATTTATACTCTTTAAGTTATTTATATCGAGGCTAGAAAGTGGCCTCTGGCACGAAAAGCGGCATAACATGCATGGAAAATGATTACCTAAATAGTGGCCGGAAGTGGCTAATTAGTAGCAGTGAAGGAGTGGAGCCCTTCACTGACAGTTGGTGGACCTTGATGATGTCATCCCATGTGACCTTGCTATTTTATAGAAAGGAAACTCCGAGAAGAGCAAAATACATAGATACCTAGAAGAATAGAATACCAGGCTTTTGCTCCAGGGCTTCTTTTATTTCCAACAAATGGTGGCGTTATCACGAATCTGAACCCATGTTTCTTTCGGCTTCATGAATTGAGAAGTCCGACGTACTATATACTCTGATTAAAAACGAACGCGATGGTTGTGGAGGGATCGATACGGAAAGACGAAGAACGGACAAAGATTGTTATGTGGAGGGCAGCAAGAGGAGCGGATTAGCGACACGGGGAGGTAGATGCCGAAAAACGATTAATGCCAAGACGGGGGATTTGGTCTTTTTAAAAGTTCCAAAATTGAGATACGCCGAGCAAGTAACCCCAACTATACGATAGCGAATATACAGATAAACGCCCGACAAGACAGTACTGGGCATCACGAACATCATAAAAAACTGCCAGGGATACTGGTGAGGAAGTCAATGATTTATAATACGAGAAGGACGGAAAGAGAAGACACACACATATAACATAGCGCCTGCCAGCGGGACGCTGCGAGCAGACGGCTGGCAAGGAAAACGCGATCACATGAACTAAAATCGGAAACCCTAATCGAAGGCTACCGCCTTAGGGCAGCAGGCAACCGAAAGGCTAAAAAAAAAAGGGGGGGGGGAAGAAGGGGAAATAAAAGGAGAGACCTGAAAAAAAGAGGAGGAGAGAAAAAGGAAGAAGAACAAAGATTTTTTTTTTCCCAGATGTGGAAAAACCTACTATCATCACGAGTCAATTTACAAAGACCATTCAAGTCGATGTCAAAAGATGGAGGTTAATTTAATATCGACACGGAGGTGG
Source organism: Zalerion maritima (assembly GCA_022664585.2). Classification (NCBI taxonomy): domain Eukaryota; kingdom Fungi; phylum Ascomycota; class Sordariomycetes; order Lulworthiales; family Lulworthiaceae; genus Zalerion; species Zalerion maritima. The sequence continues at coordinate 18,450 of JAKWBI020000483.1, forward strand.
CCCAAAGCATACGAAGTTTACACCTATCAGAAAACCCCACTATTTACGAGTCAAGCTCCCCGCCGTTTACAGACGCATTATCGCCAGACTTCACAATAATAAGGGAGGCATACCAGATAAGCTTGTCATCCACGTCCCCAGATATTAATTTAAACCTGCAAGCGTACATTAAACACCAGCAAAGAATCACCAGGCCATTCCAATAAACTATAATTATGGAATTCCATGGGAGACGCGGGCAGAGAGTGGACGACCTCTTCGAGGCCATAAAGATGGACGTCTTGGGGGTCACCCAACTGACAACAAAGGCCCAACGAGGAAAGTACAAGAACGTACTACTAAAAAAGTCCATTAAGGGCGAAGCAATAAGCTGGTACGAACGAGAATGTCCGGATAACGTCAAGGGAGACTACGAATTGCTGTCAAACGCCCTACGCACGTAGGCCAAGGAAAAGACAAGGATGGTATCCAATAATGCAGTGGTGGCCGCGAAGATCATATCCCTGCGAAGGGATAGCGGGGAGTCGTTAGCTGCTTTCGTTAAGAGGGCAGACAAGATCAAGAAGCGATGCCCGACGGAGTTATAAAAACTGTTAAGGGACAACCTGTTGACACATATGTGTGATGGAGAGATCGACTCCAACCTGAAGATGAGGGTGTGTGACAGGCTCGTGGGAGCCGGCAAATTCGACACTACATTGATGAGGTTACTGGACACATGCACTTACGATAACGTGCGAACTTAGATTATATCTTGCTCCACATCCTTCGGTCAAAAGTCAACCTTCGATGATTCGGAAGATGAGGACGAAGATGTCGATGGCACGGGGAAAGATATAAAGAAGACGGGGAAAAACCTGGCAAGGATCCTCAAGCAGGCTGTATTAACTTTGGACCGAGACTCGGTGCAGGCTGCAGCTACCAAAACGAACCAGGACGCCTATCCACGTCAAAGCAACGGGTATGCCCAGCAAAGGGGTGTGGGACCGTCGTATATCTGCTGGAATTGCAACGAGAAAGGGCATCATAAATCCGTATGTCCATTGGAAAGGCAGACGGATACGGTGAGGCAAAAGAACCGAGCAGTAAATTTCGAAGGGAAAGCGAGGCAAGCCAGACAGCAAGCAAACGCTTACTATTCGACGATACCCGAGGAGGGAAGGGGATACAGGAGCCCGTACATTTCAGACGCCCAGTCCCACTCGATGATGATAATGGTACCAGACTTGAAGGAGACAGCACATCAGGCAAACACTAGCTCACGGGTGGACCCAATGAGTGTGGAATCATGGAGAACGCCCAAGTCAATCCCATATATTATCGCGGGGGCCTCGAAGATGCACCGAGGCACGTCGAAGGCCCGAGACGGGGATATTGCACCATACCCTCAGAGGAGGAGCACGCCCCTACCCTCCATTCTAAAAGCCCCAGGGGATTAGACCACGAAGAAGAAGACGAGGATCGTCCTTAGGAAGAAGGCCCCTGGGACGACGAGGGCACAGAGAAGGTCCGAGGGGGACGAGGAAACGCAGGAGAATATGGAAGTGGACGAGGAGGTACAGATCGTTACCCCCGGAGAGGAGGTATCAGCCGAAACAGGTAGCGAACGATTGGATCCCGGGCATGGGAATGCAAAGGGCGTGGAACAAAGAGCAGAGGAAGAAGGCCGAAGAGGAAAAGCCCAAAGCAAGGCGATATCCGCCAGAGCCCATCAAGGCCCTTTCCCAGGGCAGGACGTCGAGGTTTAATCTGGCGGCTGAGATGGCCAAATGGTCGGTGGATATTTCGTTGCCCCAATTGCTGGATATGGCGCCGAGAGCTAGGTAGATCTTGGTGGATTTGCTGAAGTAGGACGAGCGTGAGGAGATTAACAAGGATGAGCTTAAGGCCATGACTGGGACGGCCGTGGGTTATGCAGCCCTAGACCCTGAAGCGATGGAAGAGGGAGTGGTGTTTGGACACCCTAAGGCTATCCCGGCCATCAGGGAGATGTGGTTGGGATACGTGTCGGGTTACGCAGGAGGACATAGCACGGACAAAATAATGATCGACGGAGGGTCGAACATAGAGCTGGTCAGCCCAAGCTTCGCAGCGGACATAAGGCTGCCGGTGTACCGGATGAGCCAAGCTTTATAATGCAGAATGTCCAACGACGGCATTAACGATCTGGGGGAGTACGTCCTAATGCTGTCAGATATGAGAGATCAAACTAGGTCACTTATAAAGGTGACACGATAAGGTTAACTGGTGGTTATATTGGTATTATTATAATATATTAGAAGGGCGTATAAAAAAGCTATTTATAGTATTATTATTACCCCTTTTATGCCGTACATATTTATAAATTATATATATAAATATACCTATTACGTATAAAATACGCGATACTATATTTTATACTATAATATATTAAATACACAATAGCGTATTTAATACGTATTTGGCGTTGTAAATACGCAATGGCGTAATTAATATATAATAATGGTGTATTAAATACACAATGGCGTACTTAATACGCCCCTTTAGGTATATATATATAAGGCTGGTCGCTTAACCATAATTAATGGGCAATTCTATTTAGAATAAAAGTATAGGAGAAACCGGTAAAAACCATATTATTATTATATTTTATACTCCCTGGCCGGGGTAAAAAAGTATAATATAGGGAAAAAAATGCCTTACCATTTACCTTATTTTATATTATAATTAATATACTACCAATATTATATAAATATTATCCTTATAAAATAATTAAATAATAATTAGGTTATTTATAAGGTTTTATAATAAAACCTTTTAAGCCTATTTATATATCCCTTAATATATAAGGTCCTATATATTATGGCCTTATTACGCCTTTTTAAAGTATTCCTATAAGTGTTTGGTAAAGTGAATTTTATAAGGCAGGCACTGGTTGAATAAAATAATTCCATTTTCCCATAATTCTTAATATAAACTATTATTATAAGATAAAAATGGACAGTTATTATATACCGAATCGGTATTTACTTTAATTCCTGGTTTTTTATCCATACTATATTAGTATTTCCTAAATAATAAAGTAAAGGGGAATTAAATAATAATAGTTTTATAAATATAAAGGGATTATAAAGGTGTATAATAAGGGATATTATAATGGTTATATATTTTTATAATAATCTTATTTCGAGATTCGTAAAAAACTGGTATATTATAAGGTTTTAATTGGCCGAATACCTATAGGCCATACACCTTTTAAAAACCCCTATAATTTCTTTTTATATAATAAAAATTCCTTCATAATATTCATATATTTTTATTATAACCGTATATATTATAATAAATTAATCGCCTTTTTATATAAAACTACTACCTTAATACCTTATTTTTTCACTTATTTAAATATATTATAATACCTATTTACCTTAATTATTAATATTAAAATAACCGAAGTAATATTTTAAAATATATATAATCCTTTTTAAGATTTTATTAATACCCTTAAAGGTTTTTATTGGGAACCTATTATAGCGGAGAGTAGGTTTAATAATCTCGCTGTATGGTCGGTGTTTAAAACTAAGCCATTTGGTTTGGTTAAACCTTTAATTATCTGTTTAAAAATAATAACGCTTTAAAAAATATGGAATAATCCTATACAGGATTATTTTTAAATAATAATAATATCGGGTACTTTTACGCAAAAGATTAGGTATAGGAATACGTAATATCCGCCATACATATCGTGAAAATCGCTAATGCGATTTAAATTATTAAGAAAGTTGGTATTTTGTTTTATTATATTCGCTTATAATTATATTTCTTTTTATTTTATTCGCCTATAATTTTATTTCCTTTTATTTTATTCGCTTATAATTCTATTTCTTTTTATTTTATTCGCTCTTTATTCTCTGCATTTTACCTTTTATTTTATTTCTATTTCTTCTATTCGCTTTTTATCCTATACCTCCTATTTCTTTCTTTTTTCTTTTTTTTTATTCGCTTTTTATTCTTTATATTTATATTATTTAATATTCTTTTTATTTTTATTCGTTTATTATTTTTCTTATTTCTTATTTCCTCATTTTATTTCTATTTATTTTACTCGCTTATTTTTATACTTTTTTATTTTAATTTTTTTCACTCGCTAATTTATTTCACTCGCTTATTTATTTTACTCGCTTCCTTATTTCACTCGTTTACTTATTTCAATTATTTACTTATTTTAATTGCTTACTTATTTTAATTGCTTACTTATTTTAATTGCTTATTAATATTATTTGGCTTAATTGGAAAGTTTTTTAAAAGTCTGAAAAACGTGGCTATTGGCTGATTTAAACTTATGCACTTTAGGTTTATAATTTTAATAAACGATTTGGCTTTAACCAATTGAATTATTATACTACAACTTACGGTATTTAGTATGGGACCTTCTTTGATTTATAACCCTTCATCCCCCCCCCCCCCCCCATTATTCAGGACCTGAATTATATTAAAATGCAAATAACCAACCTATGGTACCCATTTTTTTTATTTATAGGGAATTTATAGTAGGGAATACGCCCTGTACCCGTACACAATTCCCATTAACTATTACTTTTACCATTATAATTTATAAATCGCAAGGTTTAATTAGGGATAAAGCAGTAATTAATATTGCAGGTACTGAATTTACCCCGGGGCTTAATTATGTTGCTGTATTAAGGTTAAAAAGCCTGGAGGGTTTATTATTTGATCGTCCATTTGATTTGGATATTATTCGGAAGGGGGGTAAGGGGAAGACAGCGCAGGCGAAGGTATTAGATTGGCAAAAAAGGACCTCTGAGATTATTCCATTATAGTTTATAGTAATATATTTCGTTTTTTCACCATTTCTGTGAAGGGCTGAGGTCACGTTGAGGAGCAACGATAAGTGCCACAATAGTATGTATATTCGATTTACGGAAAGGGGGGGAAAGGAAAAAAGGGAGGAGGGATATAGGAAGGGGAGAGTGGTTTATAGGCAGCGTTTTATATGTATTAATCCCGCGGCTAGCCCGCTGTGTATATAGGTAATGGTATAGGTGGGCTTATAATATTACCCCTCCTTTTACCTATCCCGATATTTAGCGGTAATACTACGCGTGTATTCCCTTATGGCGTGGTTATATACCGGGGCCCGTAATTTAAGTATTTTCCGCGGCCCCGCCTGCGTGGAGCGTTCGCTATAAACGCCGTATATAAATATTATAAGGGCCATTTTTCGGCCGCCTATTACTTTTTCCCTATCCTTTACCATAATAATAACCGTAAATTACCCCCCCCCCCCTTATTTCCTTCCCCTTTTATTTATCGCCTCCCTTGGCGCCCGGGAGAATACCAAACACCCTTCCGAGCATTTTACGCCTAAAACGGCGGCGTTACGGGCTTTAAACATTAACCTGGTACTATTTAAAACTTCTCCCGGCCAAATTTAATTTAAATTTCCATTAATAAATTCCCATGGTTTTTTCTTCGCTCCGGACCCGCTGCATAAGCGGTGATTAATACCGGTGCAGTACCTTTTCCAGAAAACTTTTAAACTTATAATAATAAAGGCTCCGCGCCGGCCTCTCCGGCGCCGCGCGGCTTTTCCCCCCGGGGCGGCGGTATTATAAAGCCGGCGGTTTATAAAAATATTACTGCCCGTACTTTTATTATTATTAAAATATATGGCCCCTTTTTTATTTTACCCACGGGGTATTATTAACCCATTATAAATAATATAAGGCCTTTATTATATATATTAGTTTTACCAAAAAAATTAAAATTATTCGGGTATATTATCTTTTCCCGGTACGCGGTCGCTATATTTTTAAGGCTAATTAAAATAGGATATTATTATTAAAGCCAAGCGTAATAAATTATATAAGGCTTATATTCGCCGTATTATTAATAATACTACCCATTATTATTATAATTAATCCGGTAAAAGCCCTTTTAATTATTTTAATACATCGCGGTTAATCCGGTATTAATATATAAGGTAAGGTATTATTTATTTTTTATATTTTAAAGGGAATTATATTTATAATACCGTACGTATTAAAAAATATTTATAAGGTCCCCTTCCCGCGGGGAATTCGCTATTAATCCGGTCCATTAATACTCCGATATTTTTAATATCGAAATGACCATTATTACCCTGGTCGCCATTATTAAAATTAATAATCCGTATAATAATTTTACCGTAAATCCGCTCCGGTCCCATTATATATATATTTTTATTAATCCCGAGGTTAGGTTTATTATTAATTTAACAATAAAATTATTTATTATATTAATACGGGGTATTATACTGGCTCGGCGCCGGCCACGCCGGCCGCGCCCGTAATTGGTATAATATTTACGCTTAAATAAGTAATATTTTTTATAAAATTTATCGGAAGGCTTATTATTATTAATAAAGAATTGCTCGCTTTTTTATAAAACCGCGTACGTTTGGCCTTTGCCTTATATTCGTTAGAAAACCATTATTAATCTTCCCCTTAACTCCCCGCTCCCTTATTACCGTTTATTAATATTATTTTACCCCCCGGGCAATATACTTAATTATTTTACGGTAACTCCATTAATTTTAATAATGGCGTAAAATTTAAAATAGGCTTAATGGTTTAGGTTTTTGCGGCTGGTATTAAACGGTAACTTATTATTATATAGGCCCGTTGCGGGGCCGTTTGGTTTTTATTAATACCCGCCCCCCCACTTACCCATGGTATTTCTTTTTATACTATACTATTGGTGTATTAAACGCCGGGGGGAAATACCCCTCCTATTTATTTAACTTTTACCTTATTATTACGCTCCGCGCTTCCCGCTGCTTTATTATAATTTATTTTGCGCGTAATTTTACTTATGCGGGGCTATTATAAATTACCGCATTATTAAAATATTTTTCGTAACGGTCCAGGGCCGCTATTTTTGCGATTTAGGCTAATGGCTTTTAAATTAATTCCGCCTAACCCTGCCATTTTACTAATATTTACCTGGTGGCGCCGCAACCCCGCTTTTATATTCGTACCTTAAAAATCTCCTTTATATATTATTCCTTTTCCCCCAATTTATTACCCTAAATTAATAATAATTATATATCGTCCTAGGTTTTAAACGGTAAAGGGTTATTACTGGCCCATTATAAAAAATTAATATAAAAACGGGGATGGATATTTAAGGGCGTATTTAATTTTATTATATATAAGTTTATTACCCCCGTAATCGTATACTTAGTATAAAGCTAATTTAATTTCCGTAAGGGCCGCGCGGTGGTTATATTACGCAGGAAAAGCCATACCTTATTACTTACCTCGAACCTTTTTACGGGGGAGCGGTATTTATTCGCTGCGCTTTTATATTATTATTATATGGCCGCTGCCGCCGCCTATACCTATTCGGTGGCCTCCTTTAATCGTTTTAAAAACTGCTCTATATATCCCCGCGGCGTTTTCTTAAAAGGCCCTGGGTTATTATACTCCGTTATACGTATTATATGGTACCCGTATATAATAAAAAATAGGCTAAGGCCGATTAATAATAAATCGCGGTTATTAATAATTAATTGCATTACTGGCAAAAGCCCGGGCCAGTTTAACTGTTTTATTAATATAAATATTCGTAAAAAGTATTAAACCTCCTGGTTTATTCGCTCGATCGCGCCATCGGTTTAAGGGTGGAACGCGATTAATAACCGTTATATTATACTTATTAATTTATATAAGTATTATTAAAAACCACCCACCCAATTTAACCTTTTATTACTTATAATTACTTTAAGGAAACCGTGGAAATATTAAAAATATTATATAAACCTTTTAGTATATACCTTTATTATTATAAATATTATAATTTTTAAAATTACGCCCTTATAAAGGCGGTCGGTAATTATTATTAAAAAATTGGGGCTATATAAGTTCGCGGCGGGGAGATTTATTATAAAATTCACGGATATTTCGCTTTAAAAACGGTCCGCTATTAGGAGTGGCTTTAATAAACCTTTTTTTTGGTTTTTTTATATAATAATTTTACCGTATATATTATAATTACGTATAAAACGGCATACCATATAAATTATACCCGGCCAAAAATAATTACGGAATAATATTATTATTATCCCGTCGCATTTCGGGTGGCCGGTAATTATAAAATCGTAAGCTTATTAAATAAGGGCGGTTTATAATTACTCCCACGCTGGTATTTAACGCCGGTCCTTAAAATATAAATATTCCTCGGGTTCGAGGAAGTATTTTATAATAAAAACCTTTATTTTTGTATCCGAAGGAAACGCTTATTTTTTTTTTTTAATTACCTTTTATATAATCTTATATTAATTATTATATTATATTATTACGGACTATAATTTTTAAAGCTCGGCGTCCTTAAATGGCGGGCTCGGGAGGGCCCCTATATTATATATAATTACCGGCAGCCAATTATTTTAAACTAATTAAAAATTACGGCCGGTAAGGCGCTTATTTCCCTCCCCTTTTGGTATATCCTAATCCCGCCGTAATAATACGTTGGGCGCCAGGAATAACCGGCCGGGGCGGAATTTTAATTAAAAACGGTACCGATATATTTACTCCTATTAGCGAACCTGGTATTTTAATAAACGCCTTTTAATTATAAAATACCGTAAATTATTATAATTTAAACGTACCCGGAACGCGCCAATTATATTACGGAATTTTATATCCCATATTTTTATACTTTTTATTATGGCCAGGAATTCTTTATTATAAATATTATAATTATATTCGGCGGGTATTAATTATTAAAAAAAAAGGCCACGGGGCGTAGCGTTCCCGCTTTACTCCATTAAAAAAGGCAGAAGCTTATTACCCACCCCGAATTATTAGCTTTTAGGACCGTTTCCGCCGCCGGATCGAATTATACTAATACCGGGGGGGCCATAAACGCCCTTTTTAATCGTTAAAACGCTTCGGATTTAATAAGGCCCTAATAAAACCCTTTTCCCTTTTTTAAAAAAGCGGAAAACGGGAATTCCAAATTAAAAAACTGGTCGATAAATTCCCTATAAAAATTAATAAAGCCTAAAAAACCGCGGACCCCTTTTACGATTATAGGCTTCTTTTATTCGTATATGGCCCGTAATTTCTCCGGGTTGGCGCGTATCCCTTTTCCTATTATTATAATAAACCCAAGGTATATTACTTTTTTTATTATAAAAACGCACTTGGTTAAATCTAATCGAAGGCCTATATTACGGAGCTTTTTTATAATTTGGCGGACCTTTAATATATAATTTTACTTTATACCGTTTAAATAAAGCAGCATATTATTTATATACGCCGTATAAAATATATCGAAAAGCTCGCGCAATATATTATTAATATATTATTAAAATAATATTCCCGCATTATTAAGGCCAAACGGGGTTACCGTTTATGTATATAGGCCGAAATAAATTCCGAACGCTATTTTTTACTCGTCCCTATGGTAAACGTATAATTTATAATAGGCGGCTTTAATATTTACCTTAATAAACCAACGCGCCTTAATTAGGGTCCGTAATATTTTATAAATAAACGGTAAGGGGTAACGGTCCTGGTATATAACCGCGTTTAACCCCTTATAATTATAATAAAAATATAACCCGCCCTGCGGCTTTTTAATAAAAAGTACCGGGGCGCGTGCGGAAAAATTATTGGCCCTTATATAACCCTTATTAAATAATTCCGTTAAGGTCTTTTATAGGACCAATAACTTTTCCCTCGATATACCATAAATTGGACCCCATAATATTTACGGGTTCTTCCCCTCGGCATTTTTTACCAACTTTATTATATAATTTACGGAACCGCAATAGGGTAATAATGCCTATTTTTTATCGGGTTCGAATACATTTTTTAACCCTTTTAATTTATTAAATGGCCGGAATAATTTGGCCATTAATACCTTTAATTATTCGTTAATATTATATAAGAATATTACAAATAAAATTAAATTACTCGCTTTTATTTTATATATTATAATACGTAGGGCGGTAATATTAACCAATTATATATTCGCCAAAATAATACCCCTCGACCCTTTTTTCCTTACGGAAAGGTTCGCCCTATCAATATAAATCCGCTTTTTTACCGTTTTATATATAATTATTTCCTTTTCGTATTATAATTTGCGCAATATTATTAGGTATAAAAGGTTCGGAACGGGATAATAAAAATAATACTAAAAGTACCCGTTTATATTAATATTTATATATACCGCCTTTATTATTATAATTTTTTATTACGCGGGCAATACGGACGCGTATATTAATACCTTGGCGGGTACCGGGATATATAAAAGGCGGAATTTAATAATAAAGGAATTATAAATTGCGCCGTAATATAGGTACCCGCTATTAATAAAAGTATGAGTAAAATAAATCTCATTTAAATAAACGTTTATTAAAAAGGGGGTACCGTTTATCCGCTTTATTCCTTTTATTATTTCGCTCCGCGTTGGCGGCTTTTTAATATGCCTACGCCTAAAAACTACCCTTTTAACTTATTTTCCCCCTTATCCTCGCTTAATACCCCCGGGTAAAATATTATACCTACGGTATTAATCCGAATTCTTTTAATTAACTTGGCCGGGGCTAATTTATATTTTAAAATAAAATGATTATCCGATTTATACCGAATATATTAACCTTCCCTACGCCGGCGCTCCACTTTAATTATAATTACCTATTTAGCGCGGCGTGGTTTATCCTTTAATTTAAAATTTATAACGTTTACCCTTAATATTAAGGTATTCGGGTCCTTTTAAAAACGTAATTAATGCGCTATTAATACACTGCTCCCTTTTTTACCCAATGCCAAATTTAAACGGAACGCAATATTGGTAATTATACGAACCTGTTAAATATGAGAGGTCAAACTAGGTCACTTGTAAAGGTGGCACAATGAGGTTGACTGGTGGTTGTGTAAGTATTGTTGTTAGTGTACTGGAAGGGCGTATGGGGAAGCTATTTATAGCATTATTATTGCCCCTGTTACGCCGTACACATCTATAAGTCATATACATGAATGTACCTATTACGTACAAGATACGCGATAATGTATCTTACGCCATAATGTATTAAATACGCGATAGCGTAGTTAATACGCATTGGCGCCGTAAATACGCAGTGGCGCAGTTAATATATAATAATGGCGTATCGAACATGCAGTGGCATATCTGACACGCCCCTTTAGGCATATATATATATATATATATATAAGGCTGGTCGCTTAACCGTAATTGGTGGGTAATTCCATTTGGAATAAAGGTATGGGAGAAACCGGTAAAAATTATACCATTATTATATTTTATACTTCCTGGCCGGGGTAAAAGAGTATAATATAGGGAAGAAAATCCCTTACCATTTACCCTATTTTATATTCCAATTAATATATTGCCTGTGTTTTATAAGTATACTTTTTGTAAAACAGTTAAATAATAATTAGATTATTTAAAAGGTCCTGCAATAAAACCTCTTAGGCTTATTTATATATCTTTTAATATATAAGGTCCTGTGTGTTATGGCCTTTTTGCGCCTTCTTGGAGTGTTCCTATAGGTGTTTGGTAAAGTGAATTATATAGGGCAGGCACTGGCCTAATGGAATAATTCCATTTTCCCATAATTCTTAATATAAATTATTATTATAATATAAAAATGGACAGTTATTATATACCGTATCGGTGTTTGCCTTAATTCCTGGTTTTTTATCCGTACCATATTAATATTTCCTAAATGGTAAAGTAAAGGGGAATTAAATAATAATAGTTTTATAGGTGTAAAGGAGTTATAAAGGTATGTAATAAGGGATATTATAACGGTTGTATATTTTTACAATAACCTTATTTTAAAATTCGCAAAAACCTGGTGCATTGTGGGGTTTTAATTAACTAAGTGCGTATAGGCCACCCACCTTTTAAAAACTCCCACAGTTTCTTCCCATATAATAAAAACTTCTTTACAATATTAATATAACTTTATTATAATAATACACTTATAATAATTAAACACCTTTTTTAAAAATAGCTTATTATTTTATTACTTATTTTTTTTATTTTTACTAATATTTAATAATACCTATTTACCTTAATTATTATTATTATAATAACCGAAGTAATATTTTAAAACGTATATAATCTTTTTTAATATTTTATTAATACCTTTGGAGGTTTTTACTGGGAACCTGGTAAGCCTATATTAATCCGTTTAATTAACCAGCTGGATGATTTATTTTAATTAATTATTAGGGATATATTTTTACCTTTTCCGGAGGTTATTATTAGGCCTAATAATGGAGCTGGCGAAGGTGGTCTTTTTTTTTAAGAAAGGGACCAGCCTCCTATAATACCACGCCATTGTGTTTTTAAAGAATAGGGGGAGAAGGTTTTTAATAATAATAGGAAAGGTTTTAGGAAGCGTGGGGAATAAAGGCGTACTGCCTTTTTTAAAGGGGAAAAAGTTAAAATTATAAGTATTTTTATTAATACCCTTAGTATTATTTAAAAGTTAACTTATATTGCCTTAGGTCCTTAAAAAAAAGGACCATCGTTTATTTAGTGTGCCTATTATTAAGCAAAAACGTGTATTAATTACCGGCCGCCCTTTTACGGCACCATACGTTCGGTGCCTTGCTATTACCAAGGCTTATAAAAATAAGCCGGGTCTTATCCTATATAATTAATAGATTATTAATAATAAGCGTATAATTAAATGCGTTAATTATATTAATATTGGGGAGTGCACCTTTTATAAAGGTTATAACCGAGTTATAATGGGTCATTTAAAGTATTTTTAACGATACGCCTGCGCCGCGCTTTAAGATCGAAATTTGGCTAGTAATATTGGTAATATTAAAATGTATAGCGATATTATTTAAGGGGCCGTGCTGGGAATATAGGGAGAAAAAGGGAAGGATCCTTTTACCAATACCGATAATAAGGGTGCCGGGCCTACCTTTATTTTTTTATTTTTTATTAAAAAACGGAAGCGTATTATTAGCGGGGCGGTATTAATGGAAAAGGACCAGTTAGACCTTTCCGAGTTTTATATGGCCGCCCTTACGGGTAAGGTTAAAGATTTAAAGGTAAAGGTTAGGGAATTAAAAAAGGAAAGGAAAAAAATACGAGAGAAGCTTAAGGAATTAAAATAGGAAAACCAAACGCTTCGCCGCCTTTAGTTTTATAATTTATTTCGCTGCTTTTTTAAATCTCCCTTACGGAATTATTAATTTTTATATTTTTATATATTTTTAATTTTCGTTATACCTAATAATATGCCTATAGGGGTCGTAATAGCCTTTACTTTAATTTTTATTATTACTTATTTTATTTTTTAATTATTATTTCGGTTCCTATTTCCTTAAAATATTATAATACGATTATTTAATAAAAATTGCGGAGGTTTATTTATAAAGTCCTCGCTAATAATCTTATAAGTCCCTTATATTAATCTTATTATTTCCTTATAAAAGATTTATAAACTGATTATTATTTTATTTATAATAAAATTTTAAAAATAATTGGTATTTAAAATATAAAAAATTAAAAGTATAGAAAAATTAAAATATAAATAAATTATAAATAAACTTATTATTTAAAGTTTATATAATAAACTGCCTATTTTGGCTTTTTTTTAATAAACGATTCTCCAGGCCTTGGGATTAGCCTAAGCCTTTCCCTAAATAAAAAAAATAACCATTATTATAAAGGCTTGGTAAAACCATCCGTAAGGATTTTCGCACTTAAAATATATATTATATTTAATATTTTTCTGGCCATTTTTTACCTTAATTAATGGTTATATATATTTATATAGCGGAAATAAGTTAAAAAACGGGCGTACTTTTTTATAATAAAACAAATCGTTTATATATTATTATATTAAATGCGAATCCTTTCGGATAAAAGCTTAATCCTTAATCCTTTAATTATACGATTAATATATATCGACTTTCTTAATACCTGGGAAAGCGCTAATAATTCGGCTTTTATTAAAAAAATAATAACCGTGTTTTATTTATTAAAGCGCTATATAATTAGGCCTCCGAATAAATAAATAATATACGCCTGGGTATTTTTATAATTTAAAAAATTATTGGTAAAAAAGGTATTATTAAATATTTCCAAATTATATACGCCACCAAACTTTAAATATTAATTAAAATTATAAAAAAAATAATTAAATACGCGATTTGCCGTTTTAAAATATACTGGCCCTGGGTTTATTAGGAATCTGGCCAATTATACCGTTATATATATAATATTAGGGCGCGTAATAATTATAATATATATTAATAATTTAATTTTTTTCTGGTATTTACGGATTTATATTAAAATGGTAATTCCCTTATAAGAAATTAACCGTTCTAGTTTTATTAAAATGGTAGGCTTACCGTCCGATTCCGCTAACCGATAAATTTTTTAAGCGTAGGTGGCCTATAAAAGCCAAATTAGGCCTTTTCTATAATCGCGGATAACCTCGATATTTAAAAACTATTTAAGGTTATTTTTTTTAATAAAAGGGAATCGCTTTTTAAATTCCTTACCTAATTATAAAACTTCGGTCCTCCTTTTTTTGGATATATTAATATAAAATTATCCATATAATAAAAAATTATTAATTTATTTTTAACCATATAATAAGGTTCGTTGGGAATAGGCTCGAAACCTCGTTTGGTGAGTTTTTTAATAAAGGTATCCTATTATAATTTGGGTAATTTATATAATTTATATATGGCCTTTTAAAATTTAAAAATATAGCTATAGGTTTTATACCTTGGCGTTATGCGTATATAAACCGGTTCGCTTAATATGGTTTAAGCGAATGCGTTAATTATATTATACTGGATTATATTTAAATTATAATATACGGCCATGGCGGTAATTATACGGAAACTTCGTATGGTTAATATAACGGTATATATTTTTTTAAAATAATATTTCGTTTTCTGGGTTTTTTTAATAATAAAGCGTGCCTTATATTTAATTAAATATTTCTTAAAAGTAAACTTATAAGTATATACTTATATATAGTTTAATATTTATGCGTAATAAGGGATATTTATAATTAAAATTTGGTCCTAAATGTACACCATACCGTGGCTTTTAAAATAAAGCCTTTTTATTTATTTAAACTTTTTTATTATATTATGCTTAAAATAATCGCGGAAAAACCGTGGAGGAGGTTTTAATATACTTTTATGAATTAATATTTCGGATTTAACCTTTTTATAAATATCCGCTTATTTAAAAATTTGGATTTTGGGTAATAATATAAAAGCTCCTTATTTAATCGCTTAATAACGGTTTCTTAATATTATGGTTTGGCCGCTAATTAGGATAATTGGGTATATATTTATACCCGCCAAAAATATATATTCCCAGGGCTGGAGCTTTTCGCCGTATTATTCTTTATTATTCTTTTTGGTAATTATAAAGAAGGCGGTAAATATTAAGCTTGGAGGTGTTTGGGGAGGTGTAAAAAGTAATTCGAAGCGCGATTTTATATATTTATTTAAATTATCCATTACGGTTATTAATTTAATACCTTATATTTCCCCAATAGTATTTTTATAATCCCCTTATAATTTTTTTATGGCGGGGTTATTAAGCCAATCGGCTTTTTTTAAACCGTTATAAAAAAAGGATTAAGTTCCCGTTTCTTAATATTTAATTATAATGCGATTAATTAATTGGGAAATATCGTTTATATTTAGGATTCGGAGGTTTTTTTCCAATATTTAGGCCTTCCTATTATATATTATAACTTTATTAAAAATAATATTTCGGGTAATAATAACTCGATAAAGGAAAAAAATCCAAATATAATATTAATTGGTTAAAAAATACCCCATAAGGTACCCGATTTAAACTTTTAAATTTAATTTATAATAATGGGTTTCCTTTTTAAAAATTATAATTATTATAATATAAGCAATATATCCGTAAACCCTAAAATATATATTTAAGGGCTTATTACCGTGGAGCCTTTTAAATAAACTTTACCATTCGCGGTTATATATAGGGATACGGTTAAAAAGGTAAACGGTTAATTTAATAATCTCGGGCTAAAGTTTTTTAGGAAAATTTTCTTTTATAATTCGAGCTTTTTACTTTACCAGTCCACCCATCCTTTTTGCCAGCCCGTTTTATGCCTAAATATATGGCGCAAAAGCCTTAATACGGTATCCTTTTTTTTCGACCATTTTTTTAACCCTGGAATATTAAGTAATAATCTTATTATTTAATTTAATAATCTTAATAGGGAATTAATATTGGGTTGCCTATATTTTAAAAAAGTTCTTTAAAGCTTATATTAGGGTATTATTTCTGCGGTTTTTAAGGTAATAATCCCAAAATATTCCCGTATACCTATTAATTAAAAGAAATAAACTTGTATTATTATTATAGCCCTTTATATAATTATAAAAATTTAGCGCCATACGCTTGCCCGCCCCTTTAATTAATATTTATTAGGATTATTAGATTTATTATTTGGCTTTATTAATGGCGCACTATTAGTATTCCGTTATAATAGGCCCTTTAATTTTAACGCTAATTAAATGGTTAATTAATTTTTAAAATGGCTCCGGACCTGGGTAATTTAAACGGAGGTATTATTTAAATACCTTTTAGGTATATGGTTTTTATAAGGCGTATGGTATATATAAATTTTGTTTTTTTTTAAAACCTTATGGTATATAAGAAAGGTACCCTATATAGGGCCCGAGCGTATATAGAAAAGGGGTACGTATTTTAAAATAAACTGGTTATATTGGTTAAGGAATTATATTATAAATATCCCATTAAAACGTTTAAAGTAATCGTTATTAGGGCTTTAATTCCACCAATAATTTTATATGCGTAAATTACGGAGAGATATAATATTATATATAAAGCCGGGGCAATACGCAGCTTTTAGTAATATTAATATTCGGTTAATATATCGGATAAAACCAGGGGTTTATACCTAAATAAATACGGTTCCGTATTTTTAAATAAGGACCTTAAAATCCCCTGCCTAAAAATAATTACCATAGGTGGGACGGTAATAATTACGAAAGCGTAATTTATTAGTAAAAATATCGAAATTAGCCCTTAAATTTAAAATGGTTAAATTTTAAAAAGAATATTCCTTAATATTTTACTTTTTATCCCCCACCATATAAGCCGCCATTTGGTATATTAATTAATTTTCGTTTAATTTTTTAATATATTTAATAAAAAAAGGGGTGGTTAATTATTCTTTATACTTAAATTGGTGATTTCGAATATTAATATAAAATTCTGGTAAGCCCTTTTATTTTTAAGGACGGCGCTCGGGGTAAAGGTATAGGCACCTTTCGGGTTTGTAAAAATAGCACTAATAGGGATATTATAACTTTCTGCCAGGCGCTCGGTCGCTTTATTTTAATCTTGGCTTCGATTTTGCTCGTTTTTTACTAGGGGACTTGTCGATATTACCCTAAGGGTTTCGTCCGCGTTTCTTATTGCTTTTGTGGCCTTTTTACGAGTAAAAGGCCCCTTTTCTTACACGGCCCCTATTATCCGCCTTTTTTTTTTAATAATTAATCTTTAAAATTATTTATTACGGTTAGGTATTTAAAAGTATTATTAAAAATCCTGGATCGATAAAACGGCTCGTAAAATATAACCCACGAGGGTTTAACCTGGCGTATAACGGTTATAAAGCCGCGTAACCATATTTAAGGTTATATGATAATTAAATATTACCGTTTAATAAGTTTTATTATAATATCGGTCCAATTTTAAAACCATATAAGGAAATTTTTTAATTAATACCTTAATAGTACGATGGCTTAGGAATATAGGTTTTCCGTTATATTTTTTATACGTATTTTATTAAGCTTAATATATTCGCGAAGATTAAAGTACTAAGTTTATAGGGATTTATTTGGATTATAATAGGCGTTTTGGTAGGGTATTATTATGGTTTTTATAATCCATACGCGAAGTTTTTAAATAAGCTTTTCTTATTTTTTATAATATATGCGTTTATAATTATAATTCGTGGTAAGGAATTGGTACGCCTTTTAATGTTCCAGGCTAAGTTCGAGGAAATTAAAAGCTGGTTTAATATAATCGCTTATTGGAATATATATAGGCGCGTTATTTTGCGAATTAAAGAGGCCAGTGTAGCGGGGAGTAGGTCTGATAACCTCGCTGCATGGTCGGTGTCTGAAACCAAGCTGTTTGGTTTGGTTAAAC
>JAKWBI020000484.1:0-36655 GCA_022664585.2 Zalerion maritima
ATATAAAAAGCCAGGAGGACCCCCGGGACTTGTGGGACTTCTGGGAGGGCAATAAACCATGGCGGCAAAAACTTAATCATGGAAATACAACTACTATTTAATATATTATATTTTCCCCCAAATATTATACCATCGTTTAGGAATAATCCTGTACAGGACTATTTTATATTTTCTAAAATATTGCCACTCCTAAACAGGCAACTGGAGGTTTAACCAAACCAAATAGCTTGGTTTTAGACACCGACCATGCAGCGAGGTTATTAGACCTACTCCCCGCTATAATATCTTTTTAAACCCGAGGGATATTTGCGTTTTAAGGACCGGCGTTAAATATTAGCGTAAAATAATTATAAACCGCCCTTATTTAACGGGCTTATAATTTTATAATTACCGGCCACCCGGAACGCGACGGAATAATGATAATATTATTCCGCAATTATTTTTGGCCGGGTATAACCCGTATGGTATACCGTTTTATGCGCAATTGTAATATATACGGTAGGACCACCGTATGGAGGAATAAAAAAAAGGGCTTATTAAAACCACTCCCAGTGGCGGACCGTTTTTAAAGCAAAATATTCGTGGATTTTATAATAAATCTCCCCGCCGCGGACCCGTATAACCCCCGTTTTTTAATAATAATTACCGACCGCCTTTATAAGGGCGTAATTTTAAAAGCCATAATATTTATAATGGTAAAGGTATACGCCAAAAGGTTTATATAATATTTTTAGTATTTTTACGGTTTCCCTAAAAAAATTATAAATAATAAAAGGTCGAATTGGGTGGGTGGCTTTTGGCAGCGCCTATATAAGGTAATAAGTATAATATAACGGTTATTAATCGCGTTTTATCCTTAAACCGACGGCGTAACCGAGCGAGCAAACCAGGAGGTCCAGTATTTTTTGCGAATATTCGTATTAATAAAATAATTAAATTGGCCCGGGCTTTTACCGGCAGCGTAATTAATTATTAATAACCGCGATTTATTATTAATCGGCCTTAGCCTATTTTTTATTATACACGGGTATTATATAATACCTATAATAAAGCGTAATAATCCAGGGCCTTTCGAGAAAACGCCGCGGGGATGCGTAAAGTAATTCCTGGAACGGTTAAAGGAGGCCACCGAATAAGTATAAGCGGCGATAGCGGCCATATAATAATAATATAAGGATATAACGAATAAATACCGCTCCCCCGTAAAAAGGTTTAAGGTAGGCAATAAGGTATGGCTTTTTTTGCGTAATATAATTACCACGCGGCCCTTATAAAAATTAAATTAACTTTATACCAAGTATACGATTACGGGGATAATAAACTTATATATAATAAAATTAAACACGCCCTTAAATATTCATCCTTATTTTTATATTGATTTTTTATAATAGGCCAATAATAACCCCTTATTATCCCAAACCTAAAATAATACGTAATTACCATTAATCCAGGGTAATAAATTAAGGGAAAAGGAATAATATATGGAGGAGATTTTTAAAGTACAAATATAAAAGCGGGGTCGCGGCGCTATTAGATAAATATTGGTAAAATGGCAGGGTTAGGCGGAATTAACCTGGGAATTATTAACCTAAATCGTAAAAATAACGGCGCTAAACCGTTATAAAAAACGTTTTGGTAATGCGGTAATCCATAATAGTCCCGTATAAATAAAATTACGCATAAAACGAGCCGTAATAAAGTAATGGAAAGCGCGAAGTATAATAATAAGGTAGGAGTTAAATAAATAAGGGGGGTATACCCCCCCGGCGTTTAATACACCAATGGTATAATATAAAAAAAAAAAAGAAAAAGGAATAAAAAAAAAATATTATGGGTAAGGGAAGGGGCGGGTATTAATAAAAATTAAACGGCCCCACAACGGGCCCATATAATAATAAATCACCGTTTAATATTAACCGTAAAAATTTAGGCCGCCGGGCCTGCTTTAAACTTTATACCATTATTAAAATTAACGGAATTACCGCGAAATAATTAAATATATTACCCGGGGGGTAAAATAATATTAATAAATAACGATAAGGGAGCGGGGAGTTAAAAGGAAAATTAATAGCGGTCCCTTAACAAATACGGGGCGGGGGCCGAATATACGCGGTTTTATAAAAAAGCGAGCAGTTCCTTATTAATAATAATAAGTCTTTCGATAAATTTTATAAAAATTATTACCTATTTAAGTATAAATATTATATTAATTACGGGCGCGGCCGGCGTGGCCGGCGCCGAGCCAATATAATACCCCGTATAAATATAACAAATAACTTTATTTTTAAACTGGCGGTAAACCTAATCTTAAGATTAATAAAAATATATATATAACGGGACCAAAACGGATTTACGGTAAAATTATTACGCGGATTATTAATTTTAATAATAATAATTAGGGTAATAACGGTAATTTTAATATTAAAAATATTAAAGTATTAACGGACCGGATTAATAATAAATTCCCCGCGGGAAAAAAACCCTATAAATATCCTTTAATATATACGGTATTATAAATATAATTCCCTTTAAAATATAAAAAATAAGCGATATCTTATTTTATAAGCCAGTACCGGATTAATCGCGACCTATTAAAATGGCCAAAAGGGCTTTTACCGCATTAATTATAATAATAATAGGTGGTATTATTAATAATACGGCGGATATAAACCTTATATAATTTATTATGCTCGGCTTTAATAATAATATTTTATCTTAATTAGCCTTAAAAATACAGCGACCGCGTACCGGGAAAAGGTAATATACCCGGGTAATTTTGGTTTTTTTAATAAAATGAATACGTATAATAAAGGCCTTATATTATTTATAGCGGATTAATAATACCCCGTAGGCGGAATAAAAAAAGGGCCATATACCTTAATAATAATAAAAGTACGGGTAATAATAT
Source organism: Zalerion maritima (assembly GCA_022664585.2). NCBI lineage: Eukaryota > Fungi > Ascomycota > Sordariomycetes > Lulworthiales > Lulworthiaceae > Zalerion > Zalerion maritima. The sequence goes on from JAKWBI020000484.1 coordinate 2,909, forward strand.
TTTTATAAACCGCCGGCTTTACGGCGCCGCCGCCCCGGGGGGAAAAGCCGCGCGGTACCGGAAAGGCCGGCGCGGAACCTTTATTATTATAAGTTTAAAAGTTTTCGGGGGAAGGTATTACACCGGTATTAGCCACCGCCTACGCAACGGGTTTAAAGTAAAGGAAAAGCCATGGGAATTTATTAATGGAAATTTAAATTAAATCTGGCCGGGAGAAATCCCAAATAATATTAGGTTAATGCCCAAAGCCCGCAACGCCGCCATTTTAAGCGTAAAATGCCCGGAAGGGTGTTCGGCACCCTTTCGGGCGCCGAGGGAGGCGATAAATAAAAGGGGAAGGAAATAAGGGGGGGGGGGGTAATTTACGGTTATTATTATAGTAAAGGATGGGGAAAAAATAATAGGCGGCCGAGAAGTGGCCCTTATAATATTTGCATACGGCATTTACAGCGAACGCTTTATATAGGCGGGGCCGCGGAAAATATTTAAATTACGGGCCCCGGTATATAATCACGCCATAAAGGAACGTATACGCAGTATTACCGCTAAGCGTCGGGACGGATAAAAGAAGGGGTAATATTATAGGCCCACCTATACCATTACCTATATACATAGCGGGCTAGCCGTAAAACTAAGGCGTATAAAACGCTGCCCAGGAACCACTCTCCCCTCCTTATATCCCTCCTCCCTTTTTTCCTTCCCCCCCCCCTTTCCGTAAATCGAATATACATATTATTGTGGCACTCACCGTTGCTCCTTAACGTGACCTCAGCCCTTCATAGAAGCCAAGATCAAAATAAAGCGACCGAGCGCCTGGCAGAAATAAGTTATAATATCCCTGCCAGCGTTATTTTTACAAACCCAAAAGGTGCTTATACCTTTACCCCGAGCGCCGTCCTTAAAAATAAAAGGGCTTATTAGAATTCCACGCCAATATTTAAAACCACCAATCTAAGTATAAGGAATAATTAACCACCCCTTTTTTTATTAAACGTATTAAAAAATTAAATAAAGATTAATTAGTACACCAAATGGCGGTTTATATAGTGGGGGATAAAATATAAAATGCCGAGAAATATTTTTTTTAAAACTTAACCATCCTGGATTTAAGGGTTAATTTTAATATTTTTATTAATAAATTACGCTTTTATGATTATTACCGCTCTACCTACGGTGATTACCTTTAGGTAGGGGATTTTAAGGTTTTTATTCGGGAATACGGAATTGTATTTATTCGGGTATAAACCCCTGGTTTTATTTAATATATTAACCGAACATTAATATTATTAAAAATTATATATTACCCCGGTTTTATATATAATATTATATCCCTCCGTAATTTACGCATATAAAATTATTGGTAGGATTAAAGCCCTGGTAACGATTACTTTAGGCGTTTTAATAAAATACCTATAGTATAATTTTTTAACCAGTATAGCCAGTTTATTTTAAAGTATATACCCTTTTTTTATTTACCCTCGGGCCTTATATAGGGTACCTTCCCTATATACCATAAGGTTTTAAAATAAAAAAAAATTTATATATATTATATACCTTACGGAGATTATATACCCAGGAGGTATTTAAATGGTACCTCCGTTTAGGTTACCTAGGTCCCGAGCCATTTTAAAAATTAATTAATTATTTAATTAGTATTAGGATTAAAGGGCTTATTATAACGGAATATTAATAATACATTATTAATAAATCTAAATAATAGATTTAACAACCCTAATAAATATTAATTAAAGGGGCGGGTAAATGTATAATACTGGATTTTTATAATTATATAAAGGGTTATAATAATAATATAAGTTTATTTTTTTTAACCGATAAATATATGGGAATATTCTGGGATTATTACGTTAAAAACCGCAGGGATAATACCTTAATATAGGCTTTGGAGAACTTTTTTAAAATATGGGCAACCCAATATTAATTTTTTATTAAGATTATTAAGTTAAATAATAAGATTATTATTTAATATCCTAGTATTAAAGAAATGGTAGAAAAAAAAGGACGCCGTATTAAGGTTTTTACGCCATATATTTAGGCGCAAAACGGGCTGGTAAAAAGGATGGGTGGACTGGTAAAGTAAAAAGCTCGAGTTATAAAAGGAAGTTTTTTTAAAAAAGCTTTAGCCCGAGATTATTAAATTAACCGTTTACCTTTTTAACCGTATTCTTATATATAACCGCGGATAATAAAGTTTATTTAAAAGGTTCCACGGTAATAAGCCTTTAAATATATATTTTAAGGTTTATGGATATATTACTTATATTATAATAATTATAATTTTTTAAAAAAAAGCCCGTTATTATAAATTAAATCTAAAAGCTTAAATCGGGTAACTTATAGGGTACTCCTTAATTAATTAATATTATATATAAATTCCTTTCCTTTATTAAATTATTATTACCCGAGACATTACCTTTAACAAGTTTATAATATATAATAAAAAGGCCTAAATATTAGAAAATAACCTTCGAATCCTAAATATAAATAATATTTCTTAATTGATTAATTATATTATAATTAAATACCAAAAAACGGGAACTTAATCCTTTTTTTATAATGGTTTAAAAAAAGCCGATTGGTTTAATAATCCCGCCATAAAAGAATTATAAGGGGATTATAAAAATATTATTAGGGAAATATAAGGTATTAAATTAATAACCGTAATAAATAATTTATATAAATATACAGAATCGCGCTTTGAATTGTTTTTTAGACTTTTCCAAATACCTTTAAGCTTAATATTTACCGCCTTTTTTATAATTATTAAAAAGAATAACGAAGAATAATACGGCGAGAAGTTCCAGCCCTGGGGATATATATATTTTTAACGGGTATAAGCACGTACCCAGTTATTTTAATTAACGGCCAAATTATAATATTAGGAGACCGTTATCGAGCGATTAAATAAGGAGCTTTTATATTACCACCTAAGACCTAAGTTTTTAAATAAGCGAATATTTACGAAAAGGTGAAATCCGAAATATTAATCCATAAAAGTATATTAAAACCTCCTTTACGGTTTTTCCGCGATTATTTTAAATATAATATAATAAAAAAGTTTAAATAAATAAAAAGGCTTTACCTTAAAAGCCACGATATGGCATATATTTAAAACCAAATTTTAATTATAAATGTTTTATATTATGCGTAAATATTAAATTATATATGGGTATATACTTATAAGTTTACCCCTAATAAATATTTAATTAAATATAAGGTACGCCTTATTATTAAAGGAAATTAAAAAACGAAATATTATTTTAAAAAAATATATACCATTATAGTAATTATATAAAGTTTTTATATAATTATCACCATGGCCGTATATTATAATTTAAATATCATTTAATATAATATAATTAATATATTCGTTTAAACCACGCTAAATAAACCGGTTTATATATATATGGCGTCAGGGTATAAAACCCATAATTATATTTTTAAACTCCGAAAGGCCATATATGGATTATATAAATTACCTAAATTATGGTAAAATACCTTTATTAAAAAATTTACCAAGCGAGGTTTGGAGCCGATTTTTAATAAACCTTATTATATAATTAAGAATAAATTAATAATCTTTTATTTATGGATAATTTTATATTAATATATTTAAAGGAAAGGAGGACCGAAGCCTTATAATTAAACAAGGAATTTAAAAAGCGATTCCCTTTTATTAAAAAAAATAACGTTAAATAGTTCCTAGGTATCGAGGTTATCCGTAATCGCGAGAAACGCTTAATTTGGCTTTTACAGGCCACCTACGCTTAAAAGATTTATCGGTTAGCGGAATTGGACGGTAAACTTACCATTTTAATAAGACCGGAACGGTTAATTCCCTATAAGGGAATTATTATTTTAACGCAAATCCGCAAATATTAAAAAAAGGTTAAATTATTAATATATATTATAATTATTATACGCCTTAATATTATATATATAACGGTATAATTGGCCAGGTTCCTAATAAACCAAGGGCCAGTATATTTTAAAACGGCGGATCGCGTACTTAATCATTTTTTCCATAATTTTAATTAATATTTAAAGCTTAATGGTATATACGATTGAGAAATATTTAATAATATTTCCTTTACCAATAATTTTTTAAACCGTAAAAATACCCAGGCGTATATTATTCGCTTATTCGAAGGCCTAATTATATAATGCTTTAATAAATAAAACACGGTTAACATTTCCTTAATAAAAGCCGAATTATTAGCGTTTTCCTAGGTATTAAAAAAATCAATATATATTAATCGTATAATTAAAGGATTAGGGATTAAACTTTTATCCGAAAGGATTCGCATTTAATATAATAATATATAAACGATTTGTTTTATTATAAAGAAGTACGCCCGTTTTTTAATTTATTTCCGTTATATGGATATATATAATTATTAATTAAGGTAAAAAATGGTTAAAAATATTAAATATAATATATATTCCAAGTGCGGAAATCCTTACGAATGGTTTTATTAAGCCCTTATAATAATGATTGTTTTTTTTATGTAAAAAAGGCTTGGGCTAATCCCAAGGCCTAAAAAATCCTCCATTAAAAAAAAGCCGAAATAAGCAATTTACCATATAAGCTTTAAATAATAAGTTTATTTATAATTTATTTATATTTTAATCTTTTTATACTTTAAGTCTTTTATATTTTAAATACTAATCGTTTTATAAATTTATTATAAATATGGTAATAATTAATTTATAAATCTTCTATAAGGAAATAATAAGGTTAATACGAGGGACTTATAAGGTTATTAATAAGGATTTTATAAATAAAGTTCCGCAACTTTTATTAAATAACCGTGTTATAATATTTTAAGGAAATAAGAACCGAAATAATAATTAAAAAATAAATTAAATAAAAGTAAAAATTAATAGAAATTATAAAGACCATTATAAACATATATTATTAAAAATAACGAAAATTAAAAATATATAAAAATATAAAAATTAATGGTTCCACGAGGCAGTTTTAAGGTAATAGCGAAATAAATTATAAAATTAAATACAGCGAAGCTCCTTATTTTTTTATTTTAGCTTTTTAAGCTCCTCTTTTATTTCCCTCCTTTCCTTTTTTAATTCCTTAATCTTAACCTTTAATTCCTTAACCTTACCCATAAGGGCGGCCATACGGAATTTTAAAAAATTAAATTGGTCTTTTTCCACCAGCACCGCCCCGCCAACGGTGCGCTTTTTTTTTTAATAAATGAAAAAAAACCTAATAAGGGCTCGCCCTTATTATCGGTGCTTGTAAAAGGATCGGCCCCTCCACCACCCTAAGTGCCTAATACAGTACCCTAAATAATATTACTGTATATTTTAATATTATTAATATTAGCGTCCTATTGGTAATTTTAAAATATATTACGGGTATATTATTATATATACTTTAAATAATCCATGGTAATTCGGTTATAGCCCTTATAAAACGTGCATTTTTTAATATTAATGTAATTAATGCATTTGGTAGTATATTTATTATTGGTAGTTTATTAATTATAAAGGATAAGGCCAGGTTTATTTTTATAGGCCTTTATAATTATTAGGCACCGAATATATGGTGCCGCAAAGGGGCGGCCGGTAATTAATACGCGTTTTTATTTAAGGCCCGGGATACCGAATAAACGATTATCCTTTTTTTTTAGGACCTAGGTAAATATAAATTTATTTCTAATTGGTGCCAAGGGTATTATTAAAAATACTTATAATTTTTACCTCCTTACCTTTTAAAAAGGCAATATATCTTTAAAGCCCCCTTTTTTTAAAACCTTTTTTACCATTATTAGGCGTTTTCCCAAACCCCGTTAAAATATAATGGCGTGGTGTTTTAAAAGGCTGGTGCCTTTCCGGAAAAAAAATACCACCTTTACCGGTATTATTATAAAATATAATGGTAAAGTTAATAGAAAAAGGAAAAAATATATTTTTAATAATTAATTAAAATAAATCATCCAGCTGGTTAATTAAACGGATTAATATAGGCCTAATAGGTTCCCAGTAGGAACCTTTAAGGGCATTAGTAAAATATTAAAAACGGTTATATATATTTTAAAATTTTGCTTCGATTATGAAAATAATAATAATTAAGGTGGAGGGGTATTATTTAAGTACTTAAATAAGAAAGAGAATAAGATGGCTAAGTAGTAATTATTATATAAAAAGGTAATTAATTTATTATAAATGTATTAAATAATAAAAATATATTAATATTATAAAGGAGTTTTTATTATATAGGAAAGAATTATGGGAGTTTTTAAAAGGTGGGTGGCCTGCAGGCACTCGGCCAATCAAAGCCCTATAATATACCAATTTTCTGCGAATCTCGAAATAAGGTTATTGCGAAAATATACAGCCGTTATAATATCCCTTATTATATACCTTTATAACTCCTTTACATTTATAAAACTACTATTCTTTAATTCCCCTTTATTCCACCATTTAGGAAATACTAATATGGTACGGATAAAGAACCAGGAATTAAGGCAAACACCGATACGGTATATAATAATTATCTATCTTTATATTATAGTAGTAGTTTATATTAAGAATTATGGGAAAATGGAATTATTTTATTAGGCCAATGCCTGCCCCATATAACTCACTCCATTAAACACCTATAGGAATACTCCAAAAAGGCTTAAAAAGGCCATAATATACAGGACCTTATATATTAAGAGATATATAAATAAGCCTAAGAGGTCTTATTACAGGACCTTTTAAATAACCTAATTATTATTTAACTATTTTACGAGGAGTATACTTATAAAACATAGGCAGTATACTAGTTGGAATACAAAATAGGGTAAATGGTAAGGGATTTTCTTCCCTATATTATACTTTTTTACCCCGGCCAGGGAGTATAAAATATAATAATGGTATAATTTTTGCCGGTTTCTCCCATACTTTTATTCCAAATGGAATTGCCCACCAATTACGGTTAAGCGACCAGCCTTATATATATATATATATATGCCTAAAGGGGCGTATCAAATACACCATTGCGTGTTCGATATACCACTATTACATATCGACTGCGCCATTACGTATTTACGGCGCCAATGCGTACTAAGTACGCTATTGCGTATTTAATACGTTATGGCGTAAAATACATTATCGCATATTTTATACGTAATAGGTATATTTATATATATGACTTATAAATGTGTACGGCATAATAGGGGCAATAATAATATTATAAATAGTTTCCCTATACGCCTTTCCAATACATTATAATAATACTTACACAACCACCAGTTAACCTTATTGTGCCACCTTTATAAGTGACCTAGTTTAACCTCTCATATCTGACAGTATATTATAACTTGGCGGAGTTAATTCAACTTTAAATTATTAAATATAAGAGATTAAACGAGGATATTTATAAAGGTGGCATAAATGAGGTTAATTGGTGGTTATTTGTGTTGTTATTATATTAAAAGGGTATATGGGGAAGTTATTTATATCGTTATTATTACCCCTATTATGCCGTATATATTTATAAGTTATATATATAAATATACCTATTACGTATAAAATACACGATAACGTATTTTACGCCATAACGTATTAGATATACGATAGGGTATTTAGTACGCATTGGTGCCGTAAATACGTAATGGCGCAGTTGATACGTAGTAGTGGCATATCAAACACGCAGTGGCGTATCTGACAGAAGGCCTAGGAGAATAAGTTTTTGTCAGATATAAGAGGCCAAACTAGGTCACTTGTAAAGGTGGCGTAATAAGGTTAACTGGTGGTTATATATATTCGATTATTATAGCGGGGAGTAGGTCTAAGAACCTTGCTATATGGTCGGTGTTTAAAACCAAACTATTTGGTTTGGTTAAACCTTGAATTATTATAGGCCCACCCATGTTACAACGTACACACGGCGGGCTAGCCGCGAGACCGATACGTATAAGAAACTATCCATAGATTATTCCCCCCGTTCTAAGCCTTTCACCCCCTTTTCCCTTTTTCCCCTTCGTAAATCGAATATATATATTATTATAATATTTATTATTACTCCTTAATATAACCTTAGCCTTTTATATATATTCGATTTTTAGGTAATTTATTATTATACTTTATGCCGCACCTATCCCGTAGCGCCTTTATTATAAATAATAACCCGAACGAAAATAACCAGGTTTCCGCCGGCGAATAAGTATAATAAGCCCTTCTCAAAGCGGTAATATTACTTATTTACCAAAAAATAGCCCGGGTATTCGCGGCCGTTAATAGTAAGTCCGCCGCCGAGTTAAATAATATAAAAAAGGCCTAATTTAAATATTTACGGCCCGTAATACCCGGATCTCGGGGGCGCACCAGGCGCCGCCGGCCCTAATAATTTATAGCCCGCCAATTATAATAATTCCGCAACGGAGGCAGCTCCCCTGGCCGGCGAAATTCGACGGTGATAAAGCAAAATAAAAGGTATTTCGGATTAAAATCGAATATAAACTAGTCCTAAACCAGGACCTTATTAAGGGTGATGGGTTTTTATGGTATAGTATTAATACCTGCCTAAAGAATAAACCAAAAGCCCTTATTATAATATTTTATAATAAAGGCGAATCGATAGGTTAAAATCCTGCGCGATTTATTATACACCTAAAAACGCTATTCGGAAACCCTAATAATTACGAACGAGCGGCGAAAAAGTTCCACTTTTTACGCCAGGGGGAAAGATAATTATTCCCAGTTTTTTATTCCCGGTTTAAATAATTTCTGGCGGACGCATGGGGTATTATATGGGACGATTCTATTAAACTTATATTATTAAATAAAGTAATATACTAGCGCCTCCGCCTAATAGTAATATTAATTTATTTCCTTAATTTTTATTAAAAATAGGTTTCTATAATTACCGATATTACGTTCCGGCTGGACTTAGTATTAGGTAAAGGAGGGAGTAATATATTAATAATATATTAATTACGGGCCTAAAAGAACCCGGATACCCCGATATCGGGAGCAAAGGCCATAAATTTTAAGTTAAGGGATAAGCCACACCGCGCTAAGTGGGTATTTATAATTAAAATAAAGCGCCGGCGTAAGAAAGGCTAATATATTTCATATAACTTAAACAATTATTTTATTTTAAAATATAAATTAGCCCCGGCCAAAACAGCCAAAAAGGCCCGAATTAATACCGTAAGCGCGGCGCCCCATCCGGTAGCGTTAAGCGAGGATAAGGAGGAGAAGAATTTAAAAGGTTAGCTTTTAGGCGCAGGCGTACTTAGGAGCCGCCAACGCGGAGCGAGATAGTAAAGGGAATAAAACAAATAAATGGTACCCCTTTTTTAATAAACGTTTATTTAAATGGAAATTATTTTACCGATGCATTTATTAATAACGGGTGCTTATATTACGGCGCGATTTATAATGCCCTTATTATTAAACTTCTCCTTTTACGTATCCCGGTACCCGCCAAAGTATTAATATACGTATTCGTATTATCCGCGTAATAAAAAGCGGTGGTAATGAAAGCGGTATATATAAATATTAATATTAACGGGTATTATTAGCGTTATTTTTATTACCCCGTCCCGAACCTTTTATACTTAATAATATCAAGTAAACCATAATATAAAAAGGAGGCGGTTATATATAAAGCGGTAAAAAAGCGGATTTATATTAAAAGGGCGAATCTTTTCGTAAAGGAAAAGGGGTTAAGGGGCGCCGTCCTAGCGGATATCTAATTGGTTAATATTACCACCTTGCGTATTATAATATACAAAACGGGAGCGAATAATTTAATATTATTGGCGATATTTTTATATAATATTAATAAATAAGTAAAGGTATTAATAATTAAGCTATTTTGGCCACCCGATAAATTAAAAGGGCTGGAAAATATATTCGAGCTTAATAAAAAATAGGCGTTATTACCTTATTGCGGTGCCGTAAATTATATAATAAAGTTAATAAAAAATACCGAGGGGAAAAACCCGTAAATATTATAGGGTCCGATTTACGGTATATTAAGGGAGGAATTATTAATCCTATAAAAAACCTTAACGGAGTTGCTTAATAAGGGTTATATAAAAGCCAGCCGTTTTCCCGTACGCGCCCCGCTGCTTTTTAATAAAAAGCCGGGGGGCGGGTTACGTTTTTATTATAATTATAAGGGGTTAAACGCGGTTATATATTAAAACCATTATTTTTTACCGTTTATTTATAAAATATTACGGACCCTGGCAAAGGCGCGGTGGTTTACCAAGGTAAATATTAAAACAGCGTATTATAAATTGCGCATTTACCACGGGAATAAGTGGAAAATAATATTCGGAATTTATTTTGGCCTATATAAATAAACGGTAACCCCGTTCGGTTTTAACGGCGCGGGAGTATTAGTTTAATAATATATTAATAATATATTATGCGAATTCTTTAGTATATTTTATACGGTATATATAAATAATATATTAGTTTATTTGAACGGTATAAAGTAAAATTATATATTAAAGGTCCGCCAAATTATAAAAAAGTTTTATAATACAGGCCTTTATTTAAACCTAACCAAATGCGTTTTCGCAGCGAAAAAAATAATATACCTTAAATTTATTATAATAATAAGGGAGGGAATACGCGCCGACCCGGAAAAATTACGGGCCATATATAAATGGGAGGAGTTTATAATCGTAAAAGGGGTTCCCGGTTTTTTAGGCTTTATTAACTTTTATAGGGAATTTATTAATTAATTCTCCGATTTAAAATTTCCGCTTTCCGCCCTTTTTAAAAAGGAAAAAGGGTTCCACTGGTGCCTTATTAAATCCAAAGTGTTTTAATTATTAAAAAGGGTATTTATAACCCCCCCGGTATTAATATAATTTAATCCGGCGGTGGAAACGGTTTTAAAAGCCGATAATTTGGGATGGGTAATAGGCTTTTACCTTTTTTAATAAAGTAAAGAGGAAATATTACGCCCCGTGGCCTTTTTCTTTTAGCGATTAATACCCGCCGAATATAATTATAATATTAATAATAAACTTTTTTTAATTATAATAAAAAATATGAAGGTATAGGATATAAAGCTCCGTAATATAACCGGCGCGTTTCGGGTATACTCGGATTATAATAATTTACGGTACTTTATAATTAAAAAACATTTATTAAAATGCTAAATCCGCTAATAGGAATAAATATATTGGTACCGTTTCCGGCTAGAATTTCGCCCCGGCCGGTTATCCCTGGCGCCTAATATATTATTACGGCGGAACCAAAATATACCAAAGGGGGAAAAAAACGGGCGCCGTGCCGGCCGTAATTTTTAATTGGTTTAAAACGATTACCTGCCGGCGGCCATATAAAATATGGAGGCCCTCCCGGGCTTGCCATTCGAGGACGCCGAGCTTTAGGAATTATAATCCGTAATAATATAATATAATAACCAATATAAAATTATACGAAAAGTAATCGAAAAAGGGGAAAAAGCATTCCCCCCGAATATAAAAATAAAGATTTTTATTATGGAATATTTTTTCGGACCCGAGGGATACCTGCGTTTTAGGGACCGACGCTAAATATTAGCGTGGGAATAATTATAAATCGCCCTTATTTAACGGGCCAACGATTTTATAATTACCGGCCACCCGGGACGCGACGGAACGATAATAATATTATTTTATAATTATTTTTGGCCGGGCATAATCCGTATGGTACGCCGTTTTATACATAATTATTATATATACGGCAGGACCACCGTATAAAGAAACCAAAAAAGGGGTTATTAAAACCACTCCTAATGCCGGACCGTTTTTAAAATAAAGTATCCGTGGATTTTATAATAAACCTCCCCGCCGCGGACCCGTATAACCCCCGCTTTTTAATGGTAATTACCGACCGCCTTTATAAGGGCGTAATTTTAAAAGCCATAATATTTATAACGGCGGAAATATACGCCGAAAGATTTATATAATATTTTTAATATTTTTACGGTTTCCTTAAAGCGATTATAAATAATAAAGGGTCGAATTAGGTGGGCGGCTTTTACCAGCGCTTATATAAATTAACGGGTATAATATAACGATTATTAACCGCGTTTTACCCTAAAACCGATGGCGCGATTAAGCGAGCGAACCAAAAGGTCTAGTATTTTTTACAAATATTCGTATTAATAAAGCAGCTGGATTGGCCCGGGCTCCTACCGGTAATATAATTAATTATTAATAATCGCGATTTATTATTCATCGGCCTTAGCCTATTTTTTATTACGTACGGGTACCACGTAATACTTATAGCGGAGCGTAATAATCTAGGGCCTTTAAAGATAACGCCGCGGGGATATATAAAGCAGTTTTTGGATAAATTAAAGGAGACCACCGAATAAGTATAAGCGGCGGCAGCGGTTATATAATAATAATATAAGGATATAATAAATAAATACCGCTTCCCCGTAAAAAGGTTAAAGATAAATAATAAGGTATGGCTTTTTTTACGTAATATAACCACCGCGCGGCCCTTACGGAAATTAAATTGGCTTTACGCTAAGTATATAATTACGGGGATAATAAACTTATATATAATAGAATTAAACACCCCCTTAAATATCCACCCGCATTTTTATATAAACCTTTTATAATGGGCCAGTAAAAATCGCTTATTATTTTAAACCCAGGATAATATATAATCCTTACCGATCCGGAATAAAAAATAGGCGAGGATAAATAAAAGGTAAAAAAGGTATTTAAAGTACGGACTTAAAAACGGGATCGCGGTATTACCAGGTAAGTATTAATAAAATGGTAGGGCTAGGCTGAATTAATTTAGAAATGTTTATTCTAGCTTATAAATATAACGGTATTAAATTATTACCAATAGTACTTTGGCGACGCGGCGATTTATAACGGCCCCGTATAGGCCAAATTATATTTAAAATTAATAATAATAATATAACGGAAGGCGTAATTTGGTAGTAAAATAAAGTGGAAAATTAAAGGAACTAAGCCCTGGGCGTAAATGGTACCCGTAATAATATGGTAAAATTGAAAAATAAAAGGAAATTCGTAGCGGTTTATATACGGAGCCGTACCGATATTTTAGGTATAATAATTAATTAACGGACCCAGTACCATGGTTAAATGTATTAAAGCCGCCGCGGGGGCGCGGCGTTTATTACCTAGGGAAGAATATAATATCAACGAAAGGCGATGGGGGAGCAGGAAATTAGGGGAATTAATCAAGGGTTACCGGCGAACATATAATAAAAAAAAGGGGGGAGGTCGGGCCTTATGCGGTTTTATAAAAAAATAAAAAGCTTTTTACCCACGGTAGTAAATCGCTTAATTAATTTAACCAATAAGGCGGCCTGCCCAGGTATAAGTATTATACTTATAATAGGTATAGTAAGGGTAACCGGCGCCGAGCCAATATAATATCCCGTATTAATACGGTAAATAATTTCGTTATTAAATTGTTAATAGGCCTAATCCAGGGATTAATAAGGGTAAATATATAACGGAGCCGTGGCGGACCTACGGTAAAATTATTATAAAAAGCCTTAATTTTGGTAATAATAATAAGGGCGGTAATAACGGTTTTAATATTAGGGGTATCGGAATATTAATAGGGCGGATTAATAATGGGTCGCCCGCGGAAGGGGGTTACCGGAAACGCCCTTTATTATTTATAATATTATAAGTATAATTACCCTTAGAATATAAAAAATAAATAATGCCACGCTTTATAAACCAATACCGGATTAATCGCGGTTTATTAAAAAAACCTAAGGGGGGAATTTTACCAAATTGGTTATAATAACGGTGGATAAAAAAATTAGTAATATAACGAATATAAGTTTTATATAATTTATTAAGTTTAGTTTTAATAAAAACATTTTATACCGGTTAATCGTGGACCGTAGCGACCGCGCGCCGGAACGGGGGCTATATACCTTAATAATTTTTATTTTTTTTAGCGGGACTGGCGTAAGGAGCGGGGGCCTTTTATTATGCGCAACGGGTTAATACCGCCTTAAGGGTAAAATAAATAAGGGAACCACCATATATTTTAATAATAATAAAAGCATAAATAATAATACTTTTATAAACCGCCGGTTTTACGGTGCCACCACCGCGGGGAGGGAAGCGGTATAATGCCGAAAAGGCCGGCCTAAAGTAATCGGAGCCGGGGGTGGAGGGTAAAGCGGCTTAAAATATTATACAAGCATTAACCACCGCCAGCGCAACGGATTTGTAATAAAAAAGAAACTACGGGGATTTATTAGTAAAAATCTCGATTAAATTTGGCCGGGAACAAAGTTAAATAATAATGGGTTAGCGCTTAAAGTTCGTAAAACCACCGTTTAAGGTATAAAATACCTATAAGGATATTAGGCGCCTATACGGGCGCCCAGGGAGGTAAGAAAAAAAGGGGGGGGATTTAAGGGGCGGGGGTAATTTACGGTTATTATTATGGTGAAGATTAGGAAAAGTATAATAGGCGGCCGAAAAATGGCCCTTATAATTATTACACGTAATGGCCGCAGCAAGGGCTTTATATAAGCAAAAGCGGCGAAGGAAAAATACGTATATTACGGGGCATAATACGTAATTATATTATAAAAGATCGCGCCCGCGGCGCCACCGCCATAAGGCCGGACGGGTAAAAAAAGGAGTATATTATTAGCCCACCTATATTATAATATACATACGGCGGGCTGGCCGCAAAACCAATACGTATAAAAAACTATCCATGGATTATTCCCCCCGTTCCAAGCCTTTTCCCTTTTTTTCCCTTTTTCCCCTCCGTAGATCGAATATATATACTATTGTGGCACTCATCGTTGCTCCTTAACGTGACCTTAGCCCTTCACATTAATTACCTGTTTAGGAATCGTAACGCTTTAAAAAACATGGAATAATCCTATATAGGACTATTCCTAAACGATAATATAATATTTGTGGGAAAATATAATGTATTAAATAGTAACTATATTTTTATAATTAAGTTTTTACCGCCATGGTTTATTACCCTTTTAAAAGTCCCACGAGTCCCGGGGGTTGTCAGATACGCCACTGCGTGTTCGATACGCCACTACTGCGTATCGACTGCGCCACTGCGTATTTAAGGCGCCAATGCGTACTAAATACGCTATCGCGTATTTAATACGTCATGGCGTAAAATACGTTATCGCGTATTTTATACATAATAGGTACATTTATATATATAACTTATAAATGTGTACGGCATAATAAGGGCAATAATAATATTATAAATAACTTCCCTATACGCCTATTTAATATACCATAATAATATTTATATAACCACCAGTTAACCTTATTATATTACCTTTATAAATAACCTAGTTTAACCTCTTATATTTAATAATTAAAAGTTTAATTAACTCCGCCGAGTTATAATATACCTTTTATAAGATCGATTATATAACTCCGCTAAATTACCCCCTTATCGCCAATATAAGCAATATTATTTTAAACACTTTTCTTAAGTGGGAGACTTAGGATAAGCAGTTCCGCACCAGGGCCATCGATTCCGCCTTATGGTTTAATATTAACCCTTTTATATAGGGCAAACCATGCCTTAATAACCCCCGTATACTTAATTATAATAATTTTCCATAGGGGAATTTATAAAGGTTTACCCAAACCATTATAAAAGATCTAATAATACCCATTAAAATATTAACTGGCCTTTTTAACTTATAAAATAATACGCCTATATATATTTTAATAAGCGATTATATTAAACCAGCTTTTAATTTCCTCGAACTTAATCTGGAATATTAAAGAATGTACCAATTCTTTATTATAAATTATAATTATAAGCGCCTATATTATAAAGAATAACAGAAGTTTATTTAAAAGCTTTACGTATGGATTATAAAAACCATAATAATACCCTATTAAAATACTTATTATAATCCGAATAAATTCATACGAATTTGGTACTTTAATCTTTATAAGTATATTAAGCTTAATAAAATATATATAAAAAATATAGCGGAAAATTTATATTTTTAAACCATCGTATTGAGAAGGAAGCATTAGATGTTTACTTCTTTATGTAGGATTATTATTAGTTTTTAGTTTTTCCTTAGTAATAGGTAGATTAGAATAATAAGAGATTGCCTTATTTATGGGCGTATACCTATATAAGGGTTAAACTCTTGGCATTTTATAAGAATAATAATAACATTCTTTTTTATAATATTTATTACCCTAATATAAAGTATTTACTCTTTATATATTTATTATCCTATTAAATTTACCAAAATATTTATTCTTTATTAATAAAAATAATAAAATACCTTTATTTATTTCTTATTTGGTGCCCCCTTTATGGAGAATTCCTTTCGGTTATTTTTAAAAAATCCAGGGAGTTTGGACATTTAAATAAACGGGCGTTTAAAACCAAAATAAATAATACCAATATATTTTAAATATTAAATATAAAAAAAAAACTATCGCGTTGCCCTAAAATAGGGCGTAAAAAAGTCTTCTTTATTTTAAATTAATAAGGAAATAAAATAAGGGTTAAAAATTTGGCATATATATGTTAAGCCGGTCGTAAAAAACCGTAAAATAATCTTAAAAACCGATATCGTATCCTTTTTTAAAAGTAAGCGACCAGGCCTATTTAAATTAAAAAATAATAAATGGTATATATTTTTTAAAAAAAGGTCGGATAATCTCGGCATTTAAAAAAGGGGTTTAGTTTTGGTAAAAAACCATAATTAAATAGGGGGTTAAAAACGTTTCCCTATATTAGGGGGAGGTAAAAAGGTAAAAAATATTATACCATTTTATATTATATTAAAAAGGGGTTAAAAATTTCTCCTGTTTAAGCGAGCTAATAAAAAAGAAAAAAAGAGTTATTTTTAATATTTTATAATAAGTATTATAATAAAAAAAGGAAAGTTTTAAAAGGAGATTAAATTTATATAATAAATTAATCCTTAATTAATATAAAGGCCTAATTATCCTAAATTATACCATTATACCTTTTATAAAATCTATCCGGTAATATATTAAGCGTACTTAAAGGGCAGGGTATAAAGCCTAAATTATAATTTCCAAAAAAAAAAAAAAGGACCTAAAACTAAAACCTTCGACGGAAATTCCTTAAAAACCGAAGCCTAAATATATAAAAGGGAAGCGCAAAGTATTTTTTAATCCTAATCCAGAAAAGGGAAAAAAGTCCCGATTACCTATTCCGGTATAAGGTAATCCCAAATTATTTTAAAATTTATTTTAAACCATTATTTAAACCAAGGAAAAAAAAGCTTTTAATTAATTCCGAAATATTAGAAATAACTCCGTACCCTTATTTTATTCGAGCGATAGGGAAAGATTTAAATCCCGTCGTTAAGAAAAAAAATCGCGTAAATAAATCGGTAAGGGCAAATTATTAAAATTTAATAATCCGAATAATATAATAATAATGGGGCTAATAATAATAAAGAATTAAAATAATTATTAGTATATAATATAGGCTACGTATAAATATATATCCGAGTAATCGATAAAAAAGCTTAAGAATATATACTTAAATTTAAAAAAAACCGTAAAATTTTACCAAATCTTTAAAATATTTCCCTAGATAATGTGCTCCCGTAAAAATAAAAAACCTAAATTAAAAGAAAAAAATTTAAAATATTTAAAGGGTTAAAATATAATATTATAATTTATTAAATATAATTAAACCATAATAAATATAGGTTTAGGAATAATAGTACGGATACTTTACCTACCAAATTATTATTATAATAAGGTAAAAAAAAAAATGATGGATTTAAAAAATATAAAGGCGGATTATAAAAAATTATTAATATTAATAATAAAACGATTTATTTTTTAAAATAAATTTTTATATCGAGATCCTTAAAAAAAGTATACTAATTTATAAAACTCTTAAATCGACCCCACCTATAAATTAATTTAACGATATTTTAATAATTGGTAAGCGATTTTAATAAAAGTAAAAAATAAAGGACTTTTAAAGAATTCCGCAAGTTATTTCTTAAAACCCATTCCATATAATATATTGGGAAAACTTATAAAAAAGCTAAATATAAAAAATATTAATAATCTTTACAGGCCAGGTAAATTAATAAATATTATGGATTGCCTTTAAAACTTATATAACCGAGCAGTTATATAATATAGAAAAACTGGTAAAATAAACGATATTTATTTAATTAAGCCTAGAATAAGCGAGAAAAAGCGAATATATTATATAGGAATATTACCGGAAAATTATAATCGCCACTTTATATTTTAGCGAAAAAATAAGCAATCGATAAGCTTTAGGAGCAAAAATAAAAAAAAACAAAATCGATATATTTTTTAAACATATACACTGGATTAAAGGATAAAAGTTTAAACGTAATTATAAAAAAATTAAGCATTTATAATATTAAGGATTTAATAAAATATATAAAAAAGCAAATTCGATAAACGATTAACCGGTACTTTATAAATTCAAGGAAAAATCTTCCTTTAAAGGATAAGACTTCGAGAAAAACCAGAAAATCTTATAAAATCCAAGCAAACGCTTATATAATAACGGATAATTTAAAAAAAAACCAGGATTCGTTGGATTTACCATATTTTTTATTATCCTTATTATTAATAAATAATCTCGATATAAAAATTGGGATTTTAACCATAGGAAATATACCAACTAAAATGGTACCCCTAAAAGGAAAGCATTATAAATATTATTTTAAAATCGGCCATCGAATGGACTTTTATAAAACAATTATTAGTAATATAACCAATAAAATATATTAAAAGATTGGGATATTATATAATTCGTGGGAAGCAGGCATTAAAGGGAACACTTATACACCGGAATTATTAAATATAATAAAATTCCGCATTTTTATTAATAAATATTGGATTATTGGGACATATAAAAGAATCGAAGTAAAAACTATTATTTTTATATGGTTATACGAAGCCGGCCAGATTTATGGATGGACTTTTTTAAAAACTAAATATATTAAAAAATTTAAAAAGTCCCTTATAAAAAAGAATATCCCATAGGGCTTCATAAAAAGCCTGAACTGGGTATTTCATATTAAGCCTAATTATCCGTTAGGCGTACTCCGAGCCAAAAAAATCTTATTTACGATAACCTTTTAAAAACTTAAAAAAAAGTACCCGAAGTATAATAAATTAATAATGGAAAATATAACCTTTATTAAAGTTTATATATTAAACCCAAATATAATAAAGGAAAATATAACCAAATAAAAAAGGTATAGGACCTTTAAAAAATTAAAAAACCATTATAAAGGTTAGGATTTAAATTTAAAAATATTTAAAGCACCTAAATAAAATCGACCATTATCCGTTTTATAAGAAAATACGTAAAGGAAAATGACTATGGCCTATTCCTAATATCGAAAATAATTAAATCCTAAATAACCTTTCCTATCCTTAAAATAATAAAATCGAATAATGGTTATCGATAAAAAAAAAGTAAAAAATAATCGAAAAAAGGAATTTTTAATATTAGGGAAAATCCTAAAGGAAAAAAAGCAATTATAAAAAATCTTTACCGACCGATTATTCGATTATTAATTCTTTAATACGCACGAAAAGATTTTATTTAAGTAAAAAAATTAACCAATCGTTTATTAAAAACTGTAGGATTATATATTATATAGATTATTAAAGTAAAAAAGGTAAATGCTTAAGGAAACTCCATTATAATAAAAGCAAACTTTAAAAATAAAATCGGAAAATTAAAAATAAAATTAATATTTAATAACGATAAGGAATAAAACGAAAATATTTTCTCCGAAATAAAGGGATTCCACAAACTTATTGGGATAAATATTAATAATATCGAGCAAATCTTACACTTAAAAAATGGACAAAAAAACCTTTTATATAAATTGTATTAAATATAATTAGGAGATATATTAAAAGTACCACAAATCCTAATATATTACGAATATATTATATTTCCAATTTATTATACGCTTATAAATACGGGAGCATTTTATAATATTATATTATTTAAATTGGCCGAAAAATACGGATTAATTCTTTTACCTTATTCGATTATTTATAAAATATTTAATATTAATAAATTATATTAATTTACTGGAAAAACCATAATAAATATTTATTTAAAAAATAAGTGTAAAATTAGGATAACGTTTTTCATTATAAATATTAACTCGAATTCCCGGTAATATATATTAAAAATACCATTTATTATTAAAATCCTATTATAATTCGAAAAAATGGAAGGATTACCTAAAATTAGGTGTACGCTTTATTTTAAAAAAAAATTAATTAAAATTTTAATTATTACGGGAAAGGTAAAGTAATTAAAATAATAATTACCAGCCTTAAAAAAGTGGGGACTGGTAATAATAAGGCGAAAGTTTTTTTATTATATAATTTAAAAGAATATAATATTTATTTAATAAACTAAATTATAATTAAAAATATAATAAAATTAATCTTATACCTGGAATTAAAAAATATCCTTATATAATATTTGTATAAAAAAAATAAAATTTAATACCAGTAAATATAAAAAACTTTGGGGAAAAGGATCGAGAACCCTAATATTTAAACAAAAAACCATTTAAAAATAAATACCATATATAAATTAAAAATTAATAAAATTTATCCGAAAAATAATATACCTTTAAACGGATTTACACCTAAAGGTAACCCAAACTAAAGGCGAAAGGTATGGGAAAAAATATAATATAAAATAAAAAACTTAATATTTAAAAAGTATTTCTTTGGCCTTATACCAAAGTTTTTTAATTTAATAATTGGAATAAAATTAATAAATAAAAGATTAAAATATATTTTATAAAAATATAAAATTCTTAACAAAAAAAAAAAGTAAATGTTCGCTCGGATATTAAAAAATAAAAAAGCAGCTTTGGTATAGGATTTTTTAAACTATAAATTAATCCGAAGGTTTATTATACCCCTATAAATATTAAAGGTAATAAAGTATAAAATATGGTAAGCATTATCGATCCCGATACTAAAAGCTTTAAAAACCAAGGTAATTAAAATATTAAAAGAACGCTTAAATCGAGGGATTTTAAAAAAAAGTTATATACCGTACCGAAACCCTTGGTTTTTAATAGGTAAAAAGGATAAAGGACTTAAATTAATTAATTTAATAACGAAAATTAATAAAAAAACCATATAAAATATATTTATTCCCCTTAATATAAAGGAATACTTTAAAAACTTTAATATAAATAAAATATTATTCCTTTTTAATTTTTTCAGCGAATACGATTAGGTATTATTAAATTAAAAATTAAGGGACCTTACCACCTTTATAATGGCGATCGGATTATTACGAATATACATATTACTATAAAAAATAACCAACTTTATCGTATAATTTATACGAATAATTTAGCGAATTTTAGGTAAGCTATATTTTAATATATATCGAGTATTCCTAAATAATATAATTATTAAAGGATTTATAATTATATATAATAATAAAAAAATACCCGTAATTCTAGGCGTGTAATATTTTATAATAAAATATTTATTTAATATAAATAAGGTTTTAATTAATATAAAATTATTAGAATATATAATTAATGGAAAAAAATTATAATGGTATAAGGTATTATATATAATTATTGGTTACGTTTATGGTATAAATGGCCGTATACCAAAAAAAGTAAAAATTATTAAAATACGGGAATAAAAAAAGTATTTAAATATTATAAATGTAAAATCCTTTTTAAGTATTATGGTTTATTATCGAATTTGGGTTAAGGATTATGCATAAATTTTAAAACCCCTTACCAAATTATTAAAAAAAGATATATTTTTTATATGGGAAAGCGATTAGGTAAAGGTTATAAGAATTTTTTAAAAAATAATTATAATATAACCAATATTAATATTATTATATTATAAAAAGAATTATGGTTAAATTATATTAGTAATAAATACTTTTTTAAAACAATAGGGAGGTATTTTAATATAAAAAATAAATGGAAAATATTATTTAGCTTATTATAAAAACGGCGTATGATTAAACGCAGAGAAAAAATATAATATAATAAATAAAAAATACAGGGCAATATTAAAGGCTATAAAAAGATTAAAAAATTACCTATATAAAATTAAATCTTTATTAAAGGTGGACGCTTAAATCTTAATATATTAATTTAATAGGGTAGCATTAAATATACCAGGATCCTTAATTATACGCTGGCTAATTTAAATAAGGTATTTTAATTTCGAAATTAAATATATTTTTAAAATAAAGTATAAGGTAATAAAAGGATTATTAAGGAAACCACCAGAACCATTAAACCTGGCGGACGTTAAGGATAAAAAGGATATCGACGAATAGGTCGATATTTAATTTAATACGATTATATATAAACCATAGACCTTTAATCCGATTAATATAATAATAATATAAATAAACTTAATAATCCCTTTTTCCACCGCCGATAATTATTATTTTAAATTAAAAGTTTTACCTGGATTTTATTTATCCTTATATCAAACGTACGCATATTACCTATTATTTTTACGATTACCAAATAATATTAAAAAAAATAAACGTAAATTTATATTCTTTAGGACTTAAGTACTTAAGTTTAAGATTAATAATAAAAAGTTTATTAGAAGAGTTAAACCAGAAAAAAGGCTTAGAGATGAAATAATGGTAAACGATAAAAAAAAACGGGCACGCTTATTTATGACCGCATATTTAAAGATAGGACACAAAGGGCGATATATTACCTACGAATAATTAAAAAGGTATTAATATTGGCCAAAATCCTATTAAAATATATAAAAAATAATAGAAATATATTTTAAATATTAAGCGAACGCCTTATAAAAACCTTTAAAGGAACCGCATTATATATTACCCAAAGGAATATTTCATAAGGTTTATTTTAATATATAATATATACTTAAAAATGGAAAATATAAATATTTATTAAAAATAAAAAATAATTTATCCGGATATATTATTATAAAACCACTTAAACGTATAAACGCTAAAAAATCGGCAAAGTTTTTTATTAAATATATTATTATAAGATTCGGATACCCAAATATAATAATAATAAATGTTGGATTAAAATTTAAGGTAAAGCTTTTCGAAAAGTTAAAAAAGAAAAGGATTTAAAAGATTTAAATTTCGGCTTATAATCCAAAAGCCAACGGTATAATGAAAGGAGGATATTACACTTTAACGAGCGTTTTAAAAAAAATAATAGGAAAATGGTATAAAAACCTGCCTTTTATAATTTTGGTAAAAAACTCCACGGTATAAGTATCGATTAAAAGAACTTTATACGAATTAATCTTTAGAGAATATCCTATATTCCTATTAGAAATTAAATATGGTTCTTAAAAACTTATCGATTAAAAAAAAATAAAAGATCGAAACGAACTCCTATAAGCGAGAACTCGAATATTATAAAAAAAATAGGAGAATATTTAGTAAATAAAAAACCTCGTTATTAAGTATCGAAAAGAAAAAGCAGCATACCTATTAATATATATATAAAGAAAAATACGAAAGGTATTATTAAAGAATAAACCTAACGCAGATTAAGTATTAATGTTTAATACGGTATAAGCGATAAATTATAATAAAAAAATAAAGTTTCGAAATAAATAAATGGGACCTTATAAAATAAAAAAACGATTAAGGAATGCATTATATTTATTAAAAAAATTTAACGAAATATTTATAAAATACCCCGTGGTATTAAACCGATTTAAATTATTTTATTAAAATATATTTAAATGGTGGACGATTAAAACCATATTATTATTATCGATAACGACCGGATTATTATTAATAACGATAAAAATAATATTATTATCCTTTTATAATAAAATATCTGTTTTTTTAATATTAATAAACGCTAACTTTAAAAAATTATTATTATTTTTAAAACCAGGAAAAGGATTACGATCCACCACCGAAATATTAAAAAAACCACCTTCTAAGCGTTCGGTAAAACGCCTTAAAAAAACTCCGCTATAATTAGAAAATTTACCAGTAAAGCGACCAGTCGGACGATTAAGAAAACACCCGATATTTCCTTAAAAATAACACAAACGCCCTATAGGAAAACCCCGGAAATAAATATAAGTAAAAAAAAAAAAAAGGCGTAATATTTTAATTTATATTTTATTTTTTTACGCTTATTTAAATTATAAAAAAAAAAAAAAACCATATAAAATAATTTTTAAAGTACGCATACCTAGTCGGCTTAAAAAATAAGTTCTTTTTCTTTTAAGTGCTCGAAAAAAACCTAGGGAGGAAAACCCAAGCCAATTTGGGTACGCGTATATAAAAGAAGTATAAAAAGAAAAAAATAATAATAATATAGGCCCAGTTTAAATTACTTTATTCCTTTTCCTTTATTTTTTGCCTTTAATCGTTTGGCGAAAAGGAATTTCCGCGAATAAAAAGCAGAAAACCTATAAGGAGTGGGAATAAATATAGGCGTAATAAGGCCTTTAATACGAGTAAGCTTTGGGACCTTGGATAAAATAAAAAAAATATTTTTTATAAACTCGAAAGGGTTAAACTTATCGGATATCACCTTTTGCTTTTAATCAAAAAAAGCATTGGAATTATCCTCCCAACCCATTAGGAAAAAATCGCCTCAAATAAGGGCACCGCGATTTTAATTCATATTAAATCGGCTATTATAAACTTTGGCGGTATCCTTAATAATTATATAATAAAAGGGTGCGCCCACGCGAAAGCTAATAATCTTGGAAATAAAATAAAGTATACCGATAGGGATTTATAATTATAAAAAATTACGGATATTATTATTAAAAACTTTACCAATAATTTCAGCGGGCGACCAAAGATTATCCCATTTATTAGGAAACTTTTTATTATTAATAAACCAGAATGGCTTTTAAAAATTAGGGTTCGGAATTTCTGGTACCTTAGGAGCACGATTAAATATACCACGAGTATATTTAAAAAAGCCAAGGCGGTAAAACTAATTTAAAATAATAATATTATTTTTACCACCCAGGTAATCGATTACTTGTTTGGTATAAATGGACCATAGTTTATTAAAAAAAGAACGAATAATTAAAATAAATTAAAAATAATTATCTGCGCGAAACCGATTACTGCGTTTAACCAATAAATTATTATTTTTACCTCCAAAACTATTATTATAATAATAAAATTATCCGAATATTTTATTATTATAACCCGGAAAAAAAAAAACAATCCTTATTTTAATTATTGGTATTTTTCTTCTTAATAATGCGAGTATAATTAGGATAACGCATATAAAAGCACTTTTTTAAACCCTAAGCGTAATTAAAATACATATTAAAGAATTCGCCCTTTAAAATAATACATGGACCTTTAAACCAAATATAATAATATTCGTTATAACCATATAATCGATTAATAATATTAATCTCTCATTTATATTGGTAATAAAAATAATAATTATTAATAGTATAATCGAACGCCCTAATAAAAAAAGTAAAACCGCGAAATTGCTTTTTATTTAATTAAGCCATATACTAATTAAAATAACCACCTCCTCGTTTTTTAATAAAAATTGGTCGAGATATATTATCTTTTTTACTAATTAAATATTTAATAATATCGAAAATCTCCGAAATTATAAATAAAAGACCGAGTATATATAGGAAAAGAAAATAATTGGCAGAAATTATTTAAATTTTATAAAGATCGCAACCGGCACCAATATACTTATAAATGGTAATGCTTTAAATTAATTTTAATTAAAATTAATATTGCTTTTTAAATTATAAAAGATGGAAAAGATATACCTTAAGCCAAATAAAGTTTATGGGATATTAAGATAACTTAACGGAGCGAGGAAAAGGCTTATTAGTAAACCAAGCGCTCGAGCGCTGGAACCTAAGGGAATAACAACGGTTATAAAAATAAACCTCGTTATCGTTAACTCGGACAAAAATAAAGAAAGGATTACTAAAAATAGTATAAGGAATAAAACGATTATTAAAATCTCGAAAGTAAAGTATACCAGTCTTCTTTTAAGTATCTGGATAAGGGCGCAAGCTTAACTTATCCTTATTAAACAGATTATCGATGGGAAGCTTTCTTTTATTAGGACAAAATATAATGGATTAAATGGTAAAAAAGGTAATTAATTAAGTACGTAAAAAAGAAGAGTAAAAAAAGGCTTAATGGTAAAGGCTTAATAATAAATATTTAATAATAAATTAAGAAAAGGTTAGGTGTACGAAAAGGTTATAAAGAAAAGAAAAAGTACATGTAAAATAAGCCAAAAAGGTAAACAGTTTATTAAAAAAAAAATTTTATTATAAAAAGAAAATACCAGGCAATAGGCTAATCCAGTTTATTTATTTAATCACCTTTATTATAATCGTCGAAACGATTTTATAAATTATTTTTAAAAAATAGGCATATACTTATTTATAAATAATACTCATTTTACCATAATATAAATAAACCAATTATTACCTTATAATATAAATATTTTAAACTATTTTTTCCCATTATAATCCTTCTCTTTTACCCTACCCATTTTTCCCATCTTTATTCTTTAATTCCTGCACTCACCTTTATAAACTGCATTAAATCAAAAAATCCAAAAACCAATCGACCTATTTATAAGCGAACGATTAAAATATTAGCCAAACGTTCTAAACCTAATATTTTCTTTTAAAAAGGGCAATAAACTTGGAACAAACCCCCTTAAATTACAGATAATTATATC
Source organism: Zalerion maritima (assembly GCA_022664585.2). Classification (NCBI taxonomy): domain Eukaryota; kingdom Fungi; phylum Ascomycota; class Sordariomycetes; order Lulworthiales; family Lulworthiaceae; genus Zalerion; species Zalerion maritima. The sequence continues at coordinate 29,667 of JAKWBI020000484.1, forward strand.
CTCGAAAGAAAAACACCCATATATAATAATAAAACGAACATACTTTAGCCTAATAATATTAAAAATAAAAAGCCTTTCGCTCGAAAAAAAACAAACTTTATAAAATATTATAAGGAATATAATAAATTTAATCCAAATATGGGATATATAATATTCCCAAAAAGGTTTAATTATGGTCTTTTAATTAATTTACCCAAAGGTTTTCCAAAAAAAATTAATTATAAAGATTATTTCCCTATTATTAATACATGCGACCTTAAAAAGTGGAACATTTTAACGGTAAAATATTATAAGGGATATTATATACCAAAAAATAAATATAAAAGCATTATTTATAAATTACCAGTATAATTAAACTTTATTACACTTTACCTAAAAACCATTTTTAAAATAAAACCAAGGGGATTAATTAATTAAAATTTAAAATAAATGGTAAAGACCCTATATATAATCGAGGGCCTTATATTTAAACAAGATTAATTAAATATTTATAAAATAATAATCTTAATAATAAAACTATTAAAAAATATTATAAATTTACCGATATTTATATTTATTAAAAATAATATAAGTATTACCCTTATATTACCAATTACCCTAATCCCTATTTATCGTCCTACCCTTATATAAATAAGGCAGCATAAAAATATTTTCTTTATTTACCATATACCAAAACACTTTTTTAAAGCAATTTATTAATAATATAAGGGGAAATTAAGTTTTACTTTAATGGACCCAATGCATAAATAGGGAAAACGTTTAACTTAATCGCATTATAATATTTTTAATATCTTTAATCGTATTATTATAATATTGGCACTTTTTAACGGTATTAAATTACAAGTAAGAAATATCACACATTAGGCTGGTAACTATAAATATAAATACCTTACAGTATTCTTTATTATCCCAACGATCGCTTATAATCAGAAGGATATCGATTGGGCTTTTATTTTAAGAATCCGAGGCAATTACCAGATTAAAAAACTAGTAATAATAAACAGTAAATAAATACCATGGTAATAAAACGAATTAGGAAATGGATTAATAATAGGTTAGGATTTCCTTAAAAAGCTATAATCTGGTGCAAGAGTCCACTTAAAATAAAAATAATATCGAAAGGACCAAGGCATATAATATTACCGATCCTATTAGGCTTTAAATTAGCGACCAAAATTGGCCCGATATATTCGTATACAATATCCATAAAAAAGGAACACATTTAATAATTAAACATTACTTTTAATAATAATAATATCCAAAAAATAAAAACTCCTACGGTTAAGGATAAGCTTAAATTAAGCAAACCTGGCAGGAAACCATATTAACTATAAATGTCTACCCTATAAAGTATAATAATTAAGGAAACTAAAACAAAGCATGGTATTAAAATTAACCGAAATATACTCGCTCGACTAATCGGGCACCCATATTTCTTAAAACTATATAATATATATAATAATAACGATAAAGATTTATACATAAGGACTCCTATTATTATAAAGAAAAATTTTATTAAATGGGAAAAGCACACACCTTTTTTTTTAAAATAAAAGAATCTCCCAATTATAGGCTTATTACCAGTATAAGAATAATCCATAATAATTAATACCAAAAAGTTTAACGATAATTTAATAAAAAAAAACCAAAAGATTAATCGATAAAAATACTTAATAAGAAAGACTAGAATAAAGGGAAAAAAGCCAAGGGCAAAAGAGATTACCAAGTATAATAATCTCATAAACTCGAATATTAATAATACAAAAAGCATAAAAGATTTATTTACAGTATTCGATAATTATAAAATAAAGGTTAAATATAAACCTCCTTTAATTACCAAAAAGATCAAGCATAAACCTTTATTAATTACCAAAATAAAAAGCAGACCCTCCTTAGCCGTAAAAAAGGTTAAGATTAAACCTTCATTAAATATTAAAAAAATTACCACTAAACGTAAAATGGCAAGCATTATTCTTAAGAAAAAAAAGCACGCTTAGGAATAAGAAAAAAAAAAGCGTGAACCTTTTCTAATGGAACAGGAAAACTTTAATCCAAATAATATTACTATCTCCATGCTTTAAACACAAATAAAGTCATATAAATAAATCATTACCCATAAAAACTTTACAGCAAAAATAAAATCGTTTATAAAAACTCTCCAGTATTCGAAAGTGCAAGAATACAAAGGAAAGCTCGCCTATATTAAAAAGGTATATAATAAGCGATATATATAATCGCATATTATCCATTATTATATAAGGTATTAAAACCCTTTTAATTATATTCCACTGCGATAAAAAGGTTGGGGAGAAATAAAAAGGAAGCATTAAATGTTTACTTTTTTATATAGGATTATTATTAGTTTTTAGTTTTTCCTTAATAATAGGTAAATTAGAATAATAAGAGATTTCCTTATTTATAGGCGTATACCTATATAAGGATTAAACTCTTGGTATTTTATAAAAATAATAATAATATTCTTTTTTATAATATTCATTACCCTAATATAAGGTATTCACTTTTTATATACTTATTATACTATTAAATTTACCAAAACATTTATTCTTTATTAATAAAAATAATAAAATACCTTTATTTATTTCTTATTTGGTGCCCCTTTTATGGAGGATTCCTTTCGGCTATTTTTAAAAAATCCAGGGATTTTAAAAATTTAAATAAGCGGGCGTTTAAAACCAAAATAAATAATATTAATATATTTTAAATATTAAATATAGGAAAAGGACTATTGCGTTGCCCTAAAATAGGGCGTAAAAAAAGTCTTCTTTATTTTAAACTAATAAGGAAATAAAATAAAGGTTAAAAACTTGGTATATATATATCGAACCGATTATAAGAAACCGTAAAATAACCTTAAAAACCGATATCGTATTTTTTCCCAAAAATAAGCAACCAGGCCTATTTAAATTAAAAAATAATAAATAATACGTGTTTTAAAAAAAGGAGGTCGGATAATCTCGGTATTTAAAAAAGGGGTTTAATTTTGGTAAAAAACCATAATTAAATAAAAGGTTAAAAGCTTTTCCCTATATTAAGGGAAGGTAAAAAGGTAAAAAGTAGTATATTATTTTATATTATATTAAAAAAGGGCTAAAAATTTCTCCTATTTAAGCGAATTAATAAAAAAAAGAAAAAAAAATTATTTTTAATATTTTATAATAAGTGTTATAATAAAAAAAAGAAAGTTTTAAAAGGAGATTAAATTTATATAATAAATTAATCCTTAATTAATATAAAGGCCTAATTACCCTAAATTATACGATTATACCTTTTATAAAATCCATCCGGTAATATATTAAATATACCTAAAGGGTAAGGTATAAAACCTAAACCATAATTTTTAAAGGAGGAAAAGGACCTAAAGCCAGGACCTTCGACGGAAATTCCTTAAAAACCGAAGCCTAATCGTATAAAAGGAAAGCGTAAAGTATTTTTTAATCCTAATTTAAAAGGGGAAAAAAAGTCCCGATTATTTATTCCGGTATAAGGTAATCCCAAATTATTTTAAAATCCATTTTAAACCATTATCCAAACCAAGGAAAAAAAAACTTTTAATCGATTCCGAAATATTAAAAATAACTCCGTACTTTTATTTTATTCGAGCGATAAGGAAAAATTTAAATCCCGTCGTTAAGGGAAAAGATCGCGTAAACAAATCGGTAGGGGTAAATTATCGAGATTTAATAACCCGAATAATATAATAATAATAGGGCTAATAATAATAAAAAACCAAAATAATTATTAATATATAATATAGGCTACATATAAATATATATTCGAGCAATTAATAAAAAAGCTTAAAAATATACACCCAGATTTAAAAAAAGCGGTAAAATTTTGCCAAATTTTTAAAATATTTCCCCAAATAATATACTCCCGTAAAAGTAAAAAACCCAAATTAGGAAAAAAAGGTTTAAAATATTTTCAAGATCGAAACGCGATATTATGGCTTATTAAATATAACCAGGCTATAATAAATATAAGTTTAAAAATAATAATACGGATATTTTACCTACCAAACTATTATTATAATAAGGTGGAAAAAAGAATTATGGATTTAAAAAACATAAAGGCGGATTATAAAGAATTATTAATATTAATAATAAAACGATTTATTCTTTAAAACGAATTTTTATATTAAAATCCTTAAAAAGAATATACCGATTTATAAAACTTTTAAATCGACCCCACCTATAAATTAATCTAACGATATTTTAATAATTAGCAAGCGATCTTAATAAAAGTAAGGAATAAAAGACTTTTAAAGGATTTCGTAAGTTATTTCCTAAAACCCATTTTATATAATATATTAGGAAAACTTATAAAAAAGCTAAATATAAAAAATATTAATAATCTTTATAGGCCAGGCAAGTTAATAAATATTATGGATTACCTTTAAAATTTATACAACCGAGCAGTTATATAATACGAAAAAACTGGTAAAAAAAACGATGCTTACCTAATTAAGCCTAGGATAAGCGAAAAGGAGCAAATACATTATACAGGGATATTACCGGAAAATTATAATCGCCATTTTATATTTTAATAAAAAAACAAGCAATCGATAAGCTTTAAAAGCAAAAATAAAAAGAAAATAAAATTAATATATTCTTTAAGCATATATACTGGATTAAAGGATAAAAGTTTAAACGCAATTATAAAAAAATTAGGCATTTATAATATTAAGGATTTAATAAAATATATGGAAAAATAAATTTAATAAACGATTAACCGGCACTTTATAAATTTAAGGAAAAATCTTCTTTTAAAGGATAAAACTTCGAAAAAGACCAGAAAATATTATAAAATCCAAGTAAACGCTTATATAATAACGGATAATTTGGAAAAAAACCAGGATTTATTAAATTTACCATACTTTTTATTATTCTTATTATTAACGAATAATCTCGATATAAAAATTGGGATTTTAACCATAGGAAATATACCGACCAAAATGGCACCCTTAAAAGGAAAGCGTTATAAATATTGCTTTAAAATCGGCCATTAAATGGACTTTTATAAAATAATTATTAGTAATATAATTAATAAAATATATTAAAAGATTAGGATATTATATAATTTATGGGAAATAAATATTAAGGGGAATATTTACACACCGGAATTATTAAATATAATAAGATTCCGCATTTTTATTAATAAATATTAAATTATTGGGATATATAAAAGAATCGGAATAAAAGCTGCTATTTTTATATGGTTATATAAAGCCGGCCAGATTTATAAATGGACTTTTCCAAAAGCCAAATATATTAAAAAATTTAAAAAATCCCCTACAGGAAAAAATATCCTATGGGGTTTTATAAAAAACCTAAACTGGGCATTTTATATTAAGCCTAATTATCCGTTAAACGTACTCCAAGCCAAAAAAATCTCATTTACAATAACTTTTTAAAAACTTAAGAAAAAATACCCGAAATATAGTAAATTAATAACGGAAAATATAGCCCTTATTAAAGTCCATATATTAAACCCAGATATAATAAAGGAAAATATAATTAAATAAAAAGGGTATAAAACCTTTAAAAAATTAAAAAACCATTATAAAGGTTAGGATTTAAACCTAAAAATATTTAAAGTACCTAAATAAAATCGATTATTATCCGCTCCATAAAAAAATACGTAAAGGAAAATAATTATAATTTATTCCTAATATCGAAAATAATTAAATTTTAAACGACCTTTCCTATTTTTAAAATAATAAAATCGAATAATAATTATTAATAAAAAAAAAATAAAAGATAATCGAAAGAAAGTAGCTTTTAATATTAGGGAAAATCCTAAAGGAAAAAAAGCAATTATAAAAAATCTTTACCGACCGATTATTCGATTATTAATTTTTTAATACGCACGAAAAAACCCTATTTGGGTAAAAGAATTAACCAATCGTTTATTAAAAATTGCAGGATTATATATTATACAGGTTATTAAAATAAAAAAGGTAAATACTTAAGGAAACTCTATTATAATAGAAGCAAATTTTAAAAATAAAATCGGAAAATTGGAAATAGGATTAATATTCGATAATAATAAGGAATAAAATAAAAATATTTTCTCTAAAATGGAGGGATTCCACGAACTTATTAGAATAAACATTAATAATATCGAGCAAATCTCACATTTAAAAAATGGATAAAAAAAACTTTTATACAAATTATATTAAATATAATTGGGAAATATATTAAAAGTACCATAAATCCTAATACATTACAAATATATTATATTTCCAATTTATTACACGCTTATAAATACGGGAGTATTTTATAATATTATATTATTTAAATTAGCCAAAAAATACGGACTAATTCTTTTACCTTATTCGATTACCTATAAAATATTTAATATTAATAAACCATATTAATTTATTAAAAAAACCACAATAAATATTTATTTGGAAAATAAATATAAAATTAAAATAATATTTTTTATTACGAATATCGATTTAAATTCCCGGCAATATATATTAGGAATACCATTTATTATTAAAATCCTATTATAATTCGAAAAAATAAAAGGATTACCTAGGATTAGGTGTACGCTTTATTTTAAGAAAAAATCAGTTAAAATTCCAATTATTACGGGAAAGGTAAAATAATTAAAATAATAATTATTAGTTTTAAAAAAATGAAAATTAATAATAATAAGGCGAAAATCTTTTTATTATATAATTTAAAAGAATATAATATTTATCCAATAAATTAAATTATAATTAAAAATATAATAAAATTAATCTTATACCTAAAGTTAAAAAATATTTTTATATAATATTTATATAAAGGAAATAAGATTTAATATTAATAAATATAAAAAACTTTAAAAAAGAGGATCGAAAACCCCAATATTTAAGCGAAAAACCATTTAAAGGTAAATACCATATATAAAATATCCGGTACTTCCACGCAGGAAGTAAGGTGTGGGAATACGTAGTATCCGCCACACATATCGTGAAAATC
>JAKWBI020000485.1:0-36480 GCA_022664585.2 Zalerion maritima
CCCCCCCCCCCCCCCCCCCCCCCCCCCCCCCCCCCCCCCCCCCCCCCCCCCCCCCCCCCCCCCCCCCCCCCCGGGTGGTAGCGCCTTCTCCAACGAAGTGGTGTGGTTGCTGAATACGGAAACCAAGACACAGGGGTGCCAAGGGTTGTGTGTCTTGGGAGTGCCTTCCTAGGCTTAGGTCTGACGCGTTGACGTATCATGCCAATAGCTTTGATGTCATGGCAGCAGCTGGTCAGCCGCCGACCCAACCATTTTTATACGATATACGATTCAGTACATCCCAATGATCTGGCGATTAGGCGTTTAAACTTTTTCATCGGCCTCGACTGGCAGCTCATCCATCATCCATGTGCAACCAACTTGTCTGGAGGGGCCGGAAAAATAACTGGTGGTGCGGTAGCATCGTGATTCGTACTCCCCCAGCCAGCCAGCCTCCACTCAGATGTGCATGTTGGTTTTTCTTCATTGGACCAGCAAATATCATGACTGTCCCGTGGAAGGACGGCTGCCCTTGACTCTGGCGCTGGCGCGGGCGTCTTATTCAGCTATGATCTGGACGTTGTGCCCACGGGTTCTTCGGATCCCTCGGACATGGACGTGGAGGAATGCCCAAATGCATTCCTCCTTTCTCATGTTGCTTTCATACTCAGTGCTTCGGACCTAATACGTGTTGGTGTCTTTGTGGCCGTAAGAGGCCGACCAACTCTGCGTTGCTGTTGGGTTTGGCTTCAAGTTTTAGGGGCCATTTAAATATATATACATATATATGTATACATGTATAAATATGAAGGAGGAGAAGAAAAAAGGTTATTTTCAACCTTAATCTCCAGCGTGCCGGCCGTAGTACATGATCTATCAGGTTTCAGAATGTGCAGCTCCATGTACCAACCTCCCAGTTTATGGAGCACTTTTGTGCTCTGGATTTCCCCAGACTTTCAAGTTGCTGTTTAGCCCTGCGATTTGTGTGGCTGGACCGCTAGCACCAAAATGGCTCTTGGCAGATGCCGCTTCCCAAAAGAGCTCAGTCGACGTCATCCATTTAATTTCGCCGTCGGTTTATTGCCGAAAGTCTGGGGAAAGCTAGGAAGCTTGGGAGTGCAGCTTCGGAAGGTCTGGAAGCCTGCAAGCCTAGATGTTGATGTGTGCTAGTCACTGGCTCTGAGACCGGGAAACGGTTGTGTGTGTACGGTGCTAATGAATGTAGGAAAGCGTCTGATTGATTTGATTGTTTTGGTGCCCATCAGCTCCAAGATGACGACCAAAAACGCCCACACCCGAGAGAGTTGCCACTATGCTGCGAACACAATGAGTGTATTTGTGAATGTGGTTTGGAAATCTTACCAAGGCTCCTCGATTGATTTCAAGTCTTTTCCTACCCCTAGCCCTACTGCTCAACCTCTAACTTCGGTAATCCTTTCCTCTCAACGAACTTATCCAACGCCGTCCAAACACCGTTTTTATCTCCCACGAAAATATCTTCTTCCCGCAACCCCTTCCGCCCTAATCTTCCAACCCCTGAAAACCTCAATCCGACCTCCATCGCTCCTCCACCCTCCCTGCACGCTCTGTGCAGATCTTCGAGCAGCAACCATCTTATCCGTTCGAGGATTTCCCTTTTCAAAAGGGCAATGAGATAGGAGACCGTGGAACGACCGGAGGAAATTTCGTGGTCTGGCTCTGAAGGATGGAGGCCTGTTTGGTTTGATACTCTCGGCTGGATTTGGAATTTGGGTTGGGTTGTGTGGGAAGGCGGGAGGGTTGGGTGGATATTCGAGGTGATGTTTGTTGCGAGGCCTGTTGTCTCTTCGCGAGAACTCTGTGAGTGTGAGCAAGGTAAATGAGGTGACAGTGATGGCGATACTGGTGAGTGGTTTCGTGGTGGTGTCATTGTTGGTATTGGCGTTGGCACCGGGTCGGGAAATGCCAGCAGCGAAAGTATCTCCTCATCCCCACCTTCATTAAACACCCCTCCTGCATGCATGAGATTAATCCACGCGAGCTCTAGAAACGATGTCGCTTTCCTTTTTTTCCCAGTAATAGAGTAGACACTTGAAGTCTCAATCGCCACAACAACTTGCTTGAACAGTCCCTCGTTCTTCCTACCTTTGGGAGAGAGGGATTCAAGCAATGTCGTCTCCTCTGCGCTCTGTGGAGATCTGCTAAACCCAAAAGACCAATTTCCATCAGAACGCGAGTGGGCGGGAAGAGCGTCGACCTTGATGTCGACGTCGCTCTCGCCACTCTCGTCGCTCTCCAGTCCAAGCAAGGTGCTAACCGGATGAGCCACCTTCTTCACCCCTCTCATAATCACCGCTCTATATGGCACGGGGAAGTGTCTCACGACTAGTTTGCCAACGTATTCGTTGAGGAACTTGTCCCTGAGACCAGGACCCGAGCGCCGATGTCGTTTCTTAAGGGAGAAGTGTTTAGTGCGTAGCGAGGTTGCCGAGGTGGATCTTCTCGGCCAATGAGGTAACGCGGATGATGATAACGAGTCGCGAAATAAAGGATTGTGGGAGGGTCCTACAGTTAAAAGTAGAATGCGAGTCCATCGGTCCGCAGATGATAAATCCAGCAGTCGGCGCTCGGCAAGAGGTAGGGATGGATCGGGCTGGGATTGCCCTCGCGGGCGACGGGTTAGGTCCGGAAAGTCGTCATCGTATTCTTCATCGCCATGATGAAGGGAAATCGAGTTTATACATAGGTTCGTGCTTGAACTCCTGCTTAAGCTTAGGCACAAGCTAGGCCTTACGAGTCGGATTGTTGGGGATACTGATGCTGATACTGATTTGGGTTGTGTCGACATTATTATTAGTTTGCTCACGTGGCTGAAGGTCTTAAATTCTGCCGCGTCGTAGGCGCCAACTTTGTAGCAGTTTTAGCAGGAGAAGCGGAGTTGACAGGCAGAGGCAATAAGTGGCATGATAACGTCGATGTTTTAAGGTCTAAAGAAACTTCTAGGCACAGGTACTGGGGTTTGGGTAAATATTATTATTACGGATCAAGAAACTCCTTGTGGCTGACGCAGCTAGGAAGGTGACAATAGTGTGTAAAATCTGTGAAATGAAGGGACCGTATGATGTTGTGAAGTGCTAGTATTGTCTCTGTTGTGTCTGCTAATAACAATCTCCTGTCATGTGAGTCCCGTTGACTAAAGTTGAGTGGGTATTAACTCCGGGTTATAGGATTGATGAGTAATATGTTGGTGGCAAGAATGTAAGTAAGAAGCCTCTAGTGTTGCTTGCAGTACTGTTGCTAGAAATCTATGGATGCTTTCATTGACGCTTCTAGTAATTTTGACCTGTTTTTCAATTGTATTGCATTTTTACTATAGCTCTCTAACTATTTGTTAAGATTATTACTACATTTAACTCTTGCACGCCTGTATCCAAGACCGTAAGCTTTCCCTACTTTTTTTCGGAACTTAATTTCCTGAATTAGTATTTCCTAATTCCTCTTATACACGAAAGGAGTGATGCCTCTCTTTCTTCTTCTTCGTCTTCGATTTCAACAAAACCCGACTTGGAGCCTTCTCTTTCCCACTCTCCTTTATCGACCTTCGAGGCGTTTGGGTCGAGACCGCTAGGTGCTCCTCGCTGTCGTCGTCTTCAATACGGGGCATGGGAGGGAGCGACATTGTCCTCTTCCGGCCATTCTTCATCATAGTCAGGGGTACTCGCTCAGGATTGAAGGCTTCTACCATTTTGCCGTGCCTTGGTTCCCTGCAGGCGGCAACTATTATTTCCTTGAGCCAGGGAGGATAAAGGTCTTGGTTTGAGGGGCATATCCTTGCTGGTGGCGGGGAAGAATGAACCCCTCGTTGTTGCTGGCCATTGAAGTAAAATGCCCGTGTCTTTTCCCAATGAGATTGAGCAATTTGAGAGTTAATGGTACTGGCATTCATTATCTGGGCCAGATCATCGCCGACCTGTGCTATTCTTGACTGGATGTGCGATAATAGGGCTTTGTGGAGGCAAGTGGGGTTGTTGGCGAGGTTTTCCATGTCAGTTAGGTCGTGAGGGGTGTTGTGGTAAGGGCAGGATATTTGGGGGAGCCCTGAGCGAAGGTTTATTGTGGTGTGAAGGTAGTCGGCCGTTAGCCCTGTGGAGGCGGGGATGAATGGTGGTAGCTTTGAGAGGGAGGTGGGCTGGACGGCGCCTTCGCCATTCCGGATCAGGCTCTGGCCCGGGTGGAATGGGGGAGCCTGGGCGTTGAGCTGTTGACCTGGGGTCGATTTTTGGTGTTGCTCCTTTGTGGGGGGCCAGTTTGGGGCTTGGACGTTGAGTCCTGGGATTGCAGTGGATTTCAGCGTGTATGGTGGGCACCAAATTGATCGAAACGTTTTGAAATATATTTGAATGCCTTCTGGTTGCATAGAGACTTGAACCTGTCGAGGTGACGGCCGTCCGTTTTGGTCGTGTCTACTACTGGGATCTTTCGGCCTCAAGTATTTACCGCCAAAAGGGAGAATAACATTGGATCGAGGCCCTTTTGGGGGGTTTACCTTAAAGTCGGGAGAACCCTTCTCGGACATTTTTATTTTACTTACGTATAGAATTAATGGAATATAGATGGGGAAGCGGAGACAACGGTATTTTAAGGCTGAGGTGTATGTACGAATCAACTCGGGATGAGGCAGAGATTGTTGTTACCGGGGGGGGGATCTGTTTTAAACAAGAGAATGAAGACGATATTTCCTTGCCCCTTTATGTCAAGACGCCGTGGAAAAATATTCCAGGAACAAGAATATTTACAACTAATAAAGTGCGCCACTATCTACGTGGCGTTCACTCGGGGAAAGTTTGTAGGCCTACATTTGGCGAAAAGAAAGTCTATCGTTGATATCGTGTGTATCGAAGGGGCTTTGGCGTTGAAGATAAAAGCTCACAGTATATATTACAAGATTGGGGTTAAAGGGTATGGTCAGCCATAGGGCTAGGTCACGAGACAATGTGTATTTGAGTTGCTAAGATGGCTTGGATGGCATGGAAATGGCACGATGGTGAGATGGGGAGTTCTGCAAGGGCGGCGTGGCAGGGCTGTTCTCATAGACAACAAGTTTGAAACGACAGCATATATGAATGACAACAAATGTAATCGAGACTGATTTATTGGCATTATCTCGAGATGAAGAGAACTCCATGGAGTAGGCCCGGGGGATCCATCTTCTTACTTTGAGTTGTTGTTTTCCAAGTATTTTTATTTCACACCCTTCGGACCAAAATACGGGGGCGGGTATCTGTGACTTCATCAGGAGAGTTTCTCCTGTCTTGCCTAATGGCTCTGTTGCACAAAGGTACACAACCAGGGGATTTACCTGATCATGTAGATGTAAATTTCGAAAATTTCAGAAAACTGTGGACCGGAAGCTGCGAGGACTAATAGATGAGATGAATATATGAGAAGTATAAGTTCTGTACTCAGTGAATGCATAGCTGAAAGGAGTGAAAGTATTATAAGGACACGGGCTGTGTGAACTAATAATGCCTTGTGTTTGTTTCAGGAGGCCCCTTCTCTTGTCGCCCACCTGATTGGGTATTTCCTTCCTCACTCTTATTGTATTCCACCAAGAAAGACCTACAGTACCTTCGTGCCTCGATGGATAGCGTTGTCCCCCAGCCACTCGTTAATCTGACGGCTGTACCCCTCCCCCGTCATCTCTATAAATGAGTCTCTTTCCCACCTCCAATAACCGGCAGACTTTCTCCTAGTACTAGTACATCTCGTACGCATCATTTATTCTACTACCTTTCTATCTTTCTTTTTTTCTCTTTGCTTTTTTCACATTGATTTTAAACTGATCTTAGCCCTTATAAGGCTTAGGTCCAACCATTAGTTCCGGCTTGACCAAAGTATCAAACTCCTCCTCTGTGAGGGCCTTTAGCTCCATAGCAGATTCCTTCAATGTTAGTCCCTTCTTGTGTGCATTCTTCGCCACTTTGGACGCCATGTCGTATCCGATCTTGGGGTTGAGGCAAGTCACAAGCATGAGACTGGGGAGCACGACTAGTTAGCACAAAATCTGACACGTTGCATCTAACGTCAAGGGAAATACGTACGACTCCTTCATGATGCTAGAAATCTTCTCTTCGTTCGCTTGCAGACCGGCAACGAGATTCTTCTCAAAGCTCGCCATTCCATCAGCCAGCAGCCTGCTGCTATGGAGAAGGTTCCTGATGATGAGGGGCTTGTACACGTTGAGCTCAAACTGCCCGTTCATTCCGCCAATCGTGCAAGCAACATGGTTGCCCATAACCTGGGCGCAGACCATGGTGAGGGCCTCGCACTGGGTGGGGTTGACCTTTCCGGGCATGATGGACGAGCCAGGTTCGTTCTCAGGCAGGATGAGTTCACCGAGACCACAGCGAGGTCCAGAACCAAGGTACCTGATATCCTGAGCAATCTTGTTCAGAGATGTAGCAACGGTGTTGAGGGCGCCGTGAGCATGAACAACGGCGTCATGAGCAGCAAGTGCCTCAAACTTGTTGGCCGCAGTCTCGAACTTGGTCCCAGTCATCTTGGTGACCTCCTCGGCGATGGCCTCGGCGAATCCTTCAAAGGTGTTGATTCCAGTTCCGACAGCAGTACCACCCTGCGCAAGCATCCTCAGTTCTGGGAGGGCAGATTCGACGCGCTTGATTCCCAGTTCGAGCTGGGCAACATAGCCACTGAACTCCTGGGCAAGAGTCAGGGGAGTTGCATCTTGCAAATGAGTTCGTCCGATCTTGATTATCTTCTTGGCATCAAAATCGTCCACCTTCTTCTGCAAAGCCTCGCGCAGGGACTTGAGTGAAGGTAGCAGCGATCCTTCAAGCTCGAGAACAGCGGCGATGTGCATGACAGTGGGGAAGGTGTCATTGGAGGAGGCAGAGCGATTAACGTGGTCGTTGGGGTGAACCGGCTTCTTGCTGCCCATGGTACCACCAAGGATCTCAATGGCACGGTTGGAGATGACCTCGTTTGCGTTCATGTTGGACTGGGTACCGGAACCAGTCTGCCAGACGACGAGGGGGAAGTGGTCCATGAGCTTGCCATCAGCAACCTCCTTGGCGGCAGCCTGGATGGCCTTTCCGATCTCAGGGTCGAGGCCAAATTGCATGTTGACAGTGGCAGCAGCACCCTTGAGAATACCGAATGCCTTGACGATGGGCGGCGGCATGCGATCCTGGGGTTGATTGATCTTGAAGTTTTCGAGAGATCGCTCCGTCTGAGCGCCCCAGTACTTGTCGCCGGGGACCCGGATCTCGCCAAAGGCGTCGCTCTCTGCTCTTGTGCTCGTCATCCTGGCTGCTGTTGCGTGAAGGTATCGTCTGGAGAAGGACTGTCCCGGGGGTGTGGCGAAGAGGGAGGAGGATGAGAAAGAAGCCTGGTTATAGGTGAGGGGTATGGCGCGGGTTGATGAGGGGAGACGGCTTGCGATTGTGGTGGCACGATAAGATGTGGCAGCAAGCCTCGAAACAGCCCTCGGCCCAGCCATGCCGCTGGCCGTTGATGCGGCGTTCGCTGCGGCGCTCGCTACGGACCGGGATAGCATGATGCGATTCGATCGAGTAGGAATTGGGGGCTCAGTCGGGGTCGGGTGCCACTGTATGGATTTGGTACCTTGGTACGTTCAATACGGGGTTAGCTTCTCTCAACACGCTGAAAGCGTATAGAACTACCGAGGCACGGGAGGTACTTCTGGTTGTTGGCCGTTGGCATATGAAAACCAGGTATCGATCCAGTGGCACCAATAAGGTCTCCAGGGCCACCCAGCTAAGGGAATATTCTCCGGTCGTACCTCTCTACAGATATGGGTATTGGGGTGCTGAAGATAACTCTCACCTTTTCGTCACCTTTAGCAATTTTCAACCTTGGAAAAGACTCGCTACGCCAAATGTCGCAAAACGGAAAAAACACTCGAATGAAGACCCAAAAACAAATTCCAACAATACACGCAGGCGAGAAGGGACAGATCGGGAGTCTCGACTATTTGAATGTTCGAGAAAGGCTCAATCAATTTCCTCGCTCGGCAAAGGTCGGAGGTGCGGATTGAAGCAAATAAAGGGTTGGAAGATTCTGATTGGCCAATGCTCCTTCCCGCCCCAGCGGAGCTCGTCCCGGCACCTACCACCCGAAGCCGATGCCCGGTCCGGAAGCCATGAGGCTCGGCGATGCTGCAAGTCTGGGACTGGCGACCAGATTCCGGGTTCTCGAATCCGAGCTCCAATATTAGACAGGGTTTTCAACATAAATGTGGCTCAATGTATGGCGTATATTTCGGACATCTTGGCGTGGGTTTAACTCCCGGATAATCCAATATCCACCTTTTCCCGTACAACATAGTCCGGAAAAGCTTCCCAAGGTCTCGAGGTACTTGTTGTCTCATCCAAATTGGTATTTACAAATCATTTCTATCACTGGTTTAAAAGAGCAATACCGCATCCATCACTTCTGATGATGGTTCATGCCGTATTGTGATTGTCTTCTTTCATCATTCGTGGCTATGGTGATGGGTCACGAGTCATGTCGGAGTCATGGTGGGGGCCGAGGAACGATACGTACCGGGGGCCGGCTTATCGCCACTTGAACAACCAACTGACTAGAAGCTGGCGATAAGCGCTGAAACACAACCGGATAAGGAAGGTTCGGAGTATGATAAGATAGGACTCTCACAGCAGCATCACCTCCCAGTCCAACCCGTCAACCCCCCCGAGGCGGCCGCTTCACGTCTTATTTACTCCCGCTACTGTGGTGACTATATTGATGAGATCTACCCACTCGTTCCATCTACGTATAATCTAGTTTGACGGAGTATCATACAATACTATTATCATCTCATCCATAATGGGCGTCCCACAGTCCCGTGCCAGCGTTTCCGATGCGGCCAACGAAAAGGAGCTCATGCGACGACTTCGCTCAGCATCCATCGGCAACAGGAGTGACTCTAGCTTTGTGCTCGTCGACACGGCGAGAGACCCGGAAAGCCCTGCCGATGGTTCTGGCTTCAAGCGCGAGAAGGAGGGAATGTCCGTCTCTCGCCTGGAGCGCTGGCAGGAAGGGGTGCTGGACGACCCCAAGAATCGGTATGATCAAAGATATTCACGGAGAATGCGGACGTGCCTCGTTAACAACCATCCCCGACCATCCTCGCTGACCATGCTGTGCAACCACTAATGTAGGCTGGCTCTCAACGCCATGACCGATGCCAACCCTCGGGCCATCCTCTCCTCTCGCTCCACAAAGATTGCAGATCAGCAGGTGTTTAACATCAAGATCCCCTTCGAAGGGGCGCCCATCACGAATCAGCGCAGCAGCGGACGATGCTGGCTCTTCGCCTCGACCAACGTCTTCCGTGTCGCACTTATGCAGAAATACGACCTCGACGAATTCGAGCTGTCGCAGGCATACCTCTTCTTCTGGGACAAGCTCGAGAAGTCTAACTGGTTCCTCGAGCAGATCGTCGAGACTGCAGCGGATGAGAACCTCGAAAGCCGTCTGGTGCAGACTATGCTTCACGAGCCCATATCCGATGGCGGCCAGTGGGATATGGTGTACAACCTCGTCGACAAGTACGGCCTGGTCCCACAGGCTCTATACCCCGATTCGTGGAATGCGACAAACTCTCGTTATGTCAACTCGGTGGTCATTACCAAGCTTAGAGAGGGCGCCATGACGCTACGCCGTCTGGCCAGATCTCGCAGCGCTAGCCAAGCCGCAATTACTGATGCCAAGGACAAGGTGATGCGCGACATACATCTCATTCTAACCGTCACTCTTGGCCCACCCCCCAGTCCGAGCAGCGACTTTACCTGGGAGTATATCGACAAGCACGGCAAAACTCACACCCTCAGCACGAGCCCCAAGAACTTCGCTAAGGATATTGCTCCCTCCAGCTTTAGCTCACATCCCGTCAAGATAACATCAGCCGTGATTGAGAACATGGTGTCCCTAGTCAACGACCCCCGCAACCCGTACTTGACACTGATGACTGTCGACCGTCTGGGAAACATTGTCGGAGGGCGACCAATCACCTACATTAATGTGGACATGGCCGCGCTCAAGACCGCTTGCGTCAAGATGCTCAAGGCAGGTCTGCCCGTATTCTTTGGTAGCGATGTGGGCAAGTTCAGCGACTCGGCGAGCGGCATCATGGACCTAGACCTAATCGACTACGAGCTCGGCTTCAACATCAGCCTCATGGGGATGGACAAGGCCGCGAGACTGCAAACTGGGGAGTCACAGATGACCCATGCAATGGTGCTGACCGCCGTACATGTGGATGGAGAGGGCAGGAGCGTGAGGTGGCGAGTCCAGAACAGCTGGGGAACCACAGCAGGCGACAAGGGTTGGTTCGTGATGAGCGACAGGTGGATGGACGAATTCGTGTACCAAGCCGTGGTTGATCCAAAGTTCCTCGCGAAGGAGGTACAGGATGTACTGAAGAAGGACCCGATCGTGCTGCCTCTGTGGGATCCGATGGGTTCGCTGGCATAAACGCCTCCGCAGTCGGCACGCGGGTCCCTGGTGGCGAAAGAAAATCCAATCCAATCCACCACCACCCGGTTACGCTATGGAATTATTTGGGCGGTGTCAGTATAAAGTTTGGGAGTGCACAGCGTCTGTTGGACGGAAGCTCAGCGTTCGGCACAAGCACGCAGCCAGACACGTGTACGGACGCTCCAGCACTTGAATTGAGGCCCAATGAAACATCAAAGCATCCTGAAATGGCCAGTGTAGGAGAGTGTGAGCCATGTTGGAAGTTTTTCTCACTGGACAGACGTAGGTTAGTCTCGGAACGATCTCTCCTAGTTACGGGGAATTTAATTGCTTCCTATTTTGTAACACGGCACACTTCTGCTGCTTTTCGATATCTGTTGAGGATTGGCATATGGCAATTGTTGAACATTTTTCTACGGGATTGTACGATACCAGGGGTTTCTCTTTGTTCAATACCACTATCCTACCAGGGATTCTACTTTAATTCATCGTCTCATATCGCGCCGACACTTGCCATGGGTTCTAGTCTCTCTCGTGGACATGCACATATATGTACCTAATAGCATAGGCAGATTCATGATATAAGACTTTCCGAGAGCTTGTGGCGCTATTTTGAAGCGACTTGCCTTATGCAGGAGACAGACAATATGCACGCCACATAATCTCGAGTATCGGTTTCCGCCGTTGGGCTAAGGCCAATCATTCGTTTATACAGTATTTATGAAGAATAAAATCGAAAGCAGTCGTTATAAGCTAAGAGTCGGGAGGTCCTAGGAAATGAGAGGCATCCAATCTACAACTCCAAGGGAAGGTCTACTACTCAGGTGTAAATCAGATATACTTGCAGCTGTAAGTTTAAAAATACAAAAGCTAACACTACGTCGTAAACGGAATACCAATGAACTCATAATTAATATATATATTTAAAATATATTGCGGTAGTATTAGGAGTAAATCGCAATTACCTGCATAGATGGACGGGGTCTACCATACATGGAAGGAGCGCACATGTGTGTCATGTGGTCTTTCCTTCCCATAAATACCCAAAGTGACCTCAAGTTACTACCTGAAGTAAAGAGCACCCAAGGTTGTCCTCTAGTAACCTAGACACATTAGCTTTGAATGATGTGCAATAT
Organism: Zalerion maritima; assembly: GCA_022664585.2. NCBI lineage: Eukaryota > Fungi > Ascomycota > Sordariomycetes > Lulworthiales > Lulworthiaceae > Zalerion > Zalerion maritima. The sequence continues at coordinate 11,616 of JAKWBI020000485.1, forward strand.
CCTCTGGAGAATTTGCACACTTCACAATATCATCATGACCGGCCCCCCCACAACCCAGAAACCATACCCAAGCAATCCTCTTCGGCCCCTAGAACGCATCCACATCCGCATCACTGCTTAACCTTGTCCTTTGCAGCTCGCTTCCCTTCATCCCTTCCCCATGCTGTGATCATCAGTTGCACGTTAATGTATCTCTGTATTTTGCCGCCGGCTTCGTCCCCCCCTCCCCCGACTGAACTTAAGTATCCGAGGAAGCGACACCCGGCCTGGGAGCCAAAGGCAAGATGCCAACGCATCAAAAGCTGGGGCGTGAGCCGCAGCCGAAATTGAGATTTTTGGATTTGGCTTTTTGTCTGTACTCGCCGACGCTACTCTCGATCTTCGCCCACGCGCTCTGTACCTCGGATCATGTGAAGAAACTAGATTTCCACCTCAACCTCCATCCACGGAGCTCCACCGTGACCTTCCATGAGGGGTCTCTGCTTGGTCTGTTCGCCTTTGCAGAAGAGCTGTGTCCAAGGATGACCCCTCGGTGGCCTCCGTCGAGAACGCTAACAAGTGCCAGTCGGTGTATGGTTATGCGAACATCCGAACTCACGAGGACACTCGGTTATGGAACCTGAACAATTGAGGGACAACGAGGGGAATTCGGACTTGAACACTACATTTGCTGCTGAAGGCAAGGATCAACAGAGATGCTTCAAAAAGGTCGCACCTGATATGCCAATCTGCCTACCCGAAATAATACCACCAAGTACCTCTTCAGGCGCCAGAGCCTAACCAGTACCGGAAGATATCTACAACAACAACGGCAAGCAACTTCCACCATATCCTATGTAGATATTGGAGACAGCCCGAAGGATTTGTCGAGACCGCATCCTTGGAATAAGAGGCAACCCACAGAGGCTAGTCTACCAAAGACAAATGCCTACAATCACAGGGGACCAAAAACAACATGGCAGGCGGAGAGTGCCGCCAAAGCTTCAATATAGCTTCATCTGTAACTATCAGACGGAAATCGGGTCTGTCTCCGAATGTCGTGATCCGGTCCTCGCCCATCTCGATCACTCGATCATGCCGCTATAGCTGCTGTTACTCCTGCCGTGGAAGTCGAGATGGCGGTGACGACTTTTTCCTAACGCAACACCACCCATGAAGGCTGCTGCGAGGGATGAGTGGATGGTTGGGGGTGGTAGCTTTGTTCTACGCTGGATGGATGCGAATGTCCCCAATCAACGACGTCGAGATAAGCCGAGGAGAAAAATCCAGAGTAGCTTTGGGGTTCTTGTATCGACTATGAGGTTTTCTCAGCTTGCATTTGTCGGAGCAACTGCCCAACTGGAAATGTGTAACATAGTTGCCTTCTCACAACTCATGGTCCACAAGGATGCTCCTCTCACGCCATAAAAAACATTTGTTGCTTGTCCCACCGAGCTAAGCTATTCAACTAACTATGGGGGTCCCGGCTTCTGTTTCTATCCAATGTATTGGACTGCCACGTATATCCATGAAAGATATTTGAAGAAAGAAGAAACTTGCCGTCAAGGACAGCGGGACCTTGGCGATCTAGAGATGCAGCCGAAGTATCGGTCCACGGGGGCTTATAACCACCTGTGAGTAATCCCAATTAGGATAGGAAAGGCGCATAACTGGCGCAATGTGTGACCTCTAATGTTGGATTTGCCTCTTGGCCTGGGAAAGGGAACTTGGTGCCGGCGACGCATTGGATTGGGTTGCGAGAGATGGCAGCCCAACTGCAGGACCCTTGGTTGGCGCTTTACCTCCACCGGGAGGCGCAAGGAGAATACTGTTCCCCGCAGGGGGGACAAGTAGCGAGAAGAGAACAAACACCGACTTGGGATTTCGAATTTGCGACAACTGACAAACGAGCCGAAAGCTTGGAAGAGCGGAGGGTGTGTAATGCCGGGTGGGGAGAGTAAGAACCAGTTCTTGGGTGGGATGGACGCGCGCCAGCAGATCCAGGTTGCACAACACCTGCCTGATGGTTGGGCATTGAGGATGTGCTAGGAGGAGAGGGGACGAATTGCCAATCACTGCTCGAAAAGATGATTCTCAAAAGACAACGAAACAAAACTGGAAGGGGCTTGTGTTCTATTCTTACTCCTATCCCCGAAGTAACGAGAGGGCAGGTCGGACGGCCAAAGGGGGCTCTTGGGCACCCGGGAGGTGGTGTAAAACTGTGCTTGGCAACGTGGACGGTCGATGAGACGAGAGAGACTTGGGATGGGCAGCGCAAATAGTGTTGCGATTCACCTACCAGTACCACCCTGCCAGGCAAGACATACAGCGGCCAAGTGTGAAGTCGGAACGAATAATAATCCTATCCCCCTGACGGTGCACGACATCAACCCAAAGCCGGCCACGAGACACTACGCAACTGCGTATAAAAATGAGAGTCGAGCGGGGGTACTTGAAGAATTGCATGAGGCACGGAAATTACATCTTTTGACTCCAATCCCAGGGCGGCATATATTTTTCGAGAGTACGTCCGTCAGTGAAGAAATTGTGAGGAGGTTTGATGGCTAGCAAGTGACGATACACAGTGCATGCAAGCATGGTGGAGCGCAGCGGAGTGGCAAGGACAGCTTGACATGGGAGCTTGGTGTGAAATGGACGTCATCTTTCGCCCCATCCTTCCGTATCAGCGACCCCGCCGTCATTCCTTACGCTCGCCGTGGCCCAAGCAAGAAACAATTCAAACCCCCTTAGTGTGGAGCTTGCGATCTTAGACGGTAGTAGGGACCCGCAATTCCCGTTCCACGCGGTTTCTGCGTGGTCCTGTACCTATGTAGTAGGTAGCAAGTTTGAACTGGCAAAACAGTGACAGGGACACATTGTTGGTTTTGATGGTAGCATTTTAGATTGATTTTTTATCTTCAGGGCGAAGTATGTAGGTATCATTGCAACGCTGAGCGGAGACTCCTAGGCTACTGTAGATATAGAATCCTTCTACTGCCTATTAGGACAAGTTTCCCGCAGTGAAAGACCGTCCCGTGTTTGTCAGTGGCTCAAGTTTTCCTTCCACTCGTTGATGCCCTTTGCAACCCGTTCCTCCTCCTCCTCCTTCTCCTCCTTCTCTCCTGATTCTTTTTATCTTTACCTCTTGCGAAAACAACCACGAAAACCGGACAAGCCTTCGCAGCGACGCCTGGGGCATTATTTCCGAGTATCTAGCAGTTGGGTAGCAATACTATTACTCCGACTTGGCTAAAGTTGGTGTACTACCACACGGCTCTCTTTTTTATGTTTTGGGAGCACGTTGAACACATCTGATCCCACGGCTTGAGCCTCTTAACGGCGACTGGAGCATACTGTTGCACATCAAGATTTCAACCGACCATCTTACCACTGTACCAATTCGGAATTCCCTTACTCCCTGGGAGACAATACCGACTACCTGCGGCGGAATTCCGGGTCTAGCATCCCCGGTGACACAGTACTGTCTTCCAAGTCCTCTTCCCCTGCGGTGTTTGTTTCGGTTTGGTCAGCCCCAACTTTTGCGTACGCAGAAAACCATCAGATTCACTCGCTCTTTGCTCGACAAGAGAGCCCTGACCGTCCACACTCGCCGCGGAGAAAAGCCAAGGCATACGCTACTGCCAGCCCTACAGGTGACCTCGCTCCAGAGTTGCGGCCATTTGTCAGAAAGGTGTCTGATAAAATAAAGTTCAGAGAAGAGAATAGGCACAACACTAGGCGTGTACCCCCTGCCCAGAGACTTCGCGGTGGGGGTTTTGGACTTTGGAATTTCAGGTATCGGAGACAAGACCCTGGAGAGAGACCCTGGGGAAACATCCACTCAACTCCTCCGAAGAACACCATAGATCCTGTTCGTCAACCTCGGTTTGCACACCTAATTCACATTGATCTCCCTCACCGGCTACTGGGTACCTTGTACACCTTGCATGTGCCATTGGAACCGTTCTTGGCCACCATCGTTACTGTCCATCCCTTGCATGGCGACTAACGGAATTGGCAGCTTGCAGGAAGCATTTCAAGCGCATTAGTGCACACATACAGACTCAGACATCCATTCAGGCAGAAACGCCACAGTCTGCGAGGTGCGGGAATATCGAAATCTCAACATACACACATACATAGGACCGTCTCCGGATAAGGTACTACTGTACGCTCGAGCAGTCTTGTATCTACAATCTAGCACTGGCAAGACTGGCACCACCACGGCTACCCACCCCTGTCCATTCGTCCCCCTCCCTCGGTTGCCCCTCCTTCCTTGGCAGATTAACCCTCGACTTTCTTTCATCATCGCCCATCCTTCCTTCACTCCACCACGGCCCACCCGCTTGGGAATTAGATATTCTCCTGCACCTCCCTCACGGCTCCAACCTACCAACCTTATAGCCTCTGCTTCATAATATCTCGCGATACCCCTCTGCCTCATTTCTTTTCACATTTACAGAGCCCATCCTCTTGCTTAGGCATCAATATTTCTTCTTCTCTTTTCCTTTTCTACGTTGGCCATTGAAACCCGTCCCCGTCAAATCGTTCCTAAATCACATAAAAGGGCGAGCTTACTCCCCTCACACCACCACCCACGCCATTGCATGGTTTTTTGTTTTTATTATTATTTTGGATTGAGTTGTGAATGGTAGCGACGATAGCGCCACTTTTTTCGCACCAAAAACCCACACTCTATATCATCACCATCAATATCATCTTGAATACTCTTTATCTGCTTTCCTTTGTTCCGACCCCGAGTGCCACCGGGTCGCCTTGCCATCATCCCAGTATTTGCAGGGCTGCGCCTCGTCTCTAACAGCCTGACCGAATTCTCAAACTCAGGGCTGTCCAGACCTCACGTGGCGTCCTTCCGCCCCTCCTTCTCGCTCTGGACCACGCTCGATTTGGAAACAGTCTCGCCCAGGGCCACCCACTCCGTCAGCCAAGACGTCGGGAGCCTCGAAGACTGTGACTCCGACTCCGATCAATTCACCTCGATAAAACGCCGTACCCGCCGAGGAGTCATCTAGACAAAACATCTGCCACAAAACACCACTCATCCCCAAAGGGCGTGGTCTTGTCTGCAATTCACTAGTTTTCTTCTGATCGTCAGCTCCGCACCTCGCACGCCGCCCCCACCCGAAATGACCGACTCCCGGTATGTACCGGCTTACCCGGCCCCTGGCCGTCGTTCGCCGACATACAACACCGCAAGGCTCTCCATGCCAACGGTCCCCTCTGGTGGTGCTCCTGGCCCAACGCAGTATTCCCTCTATAGCGGGCCAATTCCTCTCATGCCACCGAGCACCCACCAACACCCAGCCCCGCCTCCGCCACAGCATCATCACCATCATCAGCAACACTACGATGCTCCGGCTCGACGACAGACCAACCCCACACAACCGTCTACGACGACATACCAGGTAGCCCAAGACCCCGTAACTAGGAGCTCTAGTCTGCGTCAAATGGCCAACGGGCCCTCAAGTTCCGCCACCAACAGGTCTGGCCGTTCGTCAACACTAGATGCGAACGCCAATCGACCTATCGTCATCACTAGTGGCGGCGCTAACAGACCCCATGCTAGTTCTTCTCACAGCTCGGGTCGACCTGGTGATCGCAGTCCCTCCCGGGATGCTTATCGCACCGGCGATGACCAATACTACTCCCAGCCCGCTTCTTCCATGCGCACTCGAAGCTCGCACCGCCCGGCCTATAGTGCTACCCTCGATAACGATGAGCTAGCCAGGCTCCGTGACCGAGGTGACCCGAGACTCCTGGAGCCCTACCGTCCAATAGGCAGCGGAGGTCCCGTGTACCACTCTAGCAAACACCCTCGCAGCTCGAGCGCGGCTGGGAGCGCGGCTGGCGGTGGCGTCACTAGTAGCAGCAAGGATCATAAACAACAAGCCTATGTTCCGGAGGAAGGTTACGAATACTACCGACCCGCGGATCTTGCCCGCTTTGACTTGGAGAACCCGAATGCTGCAGGCGGCTCCTCTAGACGACGACGGGAAAGTGTGGACAGAGGTTCGTACCACCGGCCGAGTGTTGTTGTAAACTCGCCTTATGATCGCTCCCGTCCTCCACCGACGACAAGGGGACTCGAGAAAATCAATAGGACCTCTGCCGCGTACGATGGCCCTATTCGAATGCCAGTTCCAGCAGTCGCACAATCCCCTCTGGGATCTTCCGACACTTCTAGCAGGCGATCGGCTTCGGACAGCAAGCCGCTTAGCCCACCGACCAGGCGCGAGCGCCCAACTTCCATGTACCACGACGAGCGTGCCTATCACCATCAAGATACACCCTACTACCCATTCCCTGAAGAAGAGCGTCACCACCACGAACGTCGTGATGTCGACCGAGAGTACGACCGACGCTACGACGCTGGCGACGGGTTCCATGATGACAGCGTTCCCGCCCGTGGCTTCGGTGTTCGAACCGAAGATCAGTACGAGCCCGCAACTTCCTACCGACGCCCTACATCCGAGTACCTTGATATGCCTGTTGAGCCTCGCCGTCGTTCTGATGAGTCTCTGGACCCGTACGATGAACGTGACAGTGAAGATCGTTATCGCAGGGACAGACACAGGGCCCGTCAAGCAGATGAAGTTCCTCGACCCTCCACTGGGAAGGAGGAGGACAAGAGCGGATTTAAGAAGAAAATGGCTGCTGGAATTGGGGCCGCCGCGTCCACCATTGGCCTTCGCAAGGGTGAGAAAGAAGGCAAAGATGACGATTCACGGCGAGGCCGGAGCCTGGAAGACGAGGTTAGACGTGATAGAAGATACGATTCCCCATCACGGGAGCGTAGCAGGAGCCGAAGCCGAAGCCGCACCCGAGCGCCTGACAGAAGCATTGAACCTGGGAGGGAAACTTCACGAGATCGTGACATCCGGGTGGACCGCCGTGATCGAAATGTCACAGAAGATGAAGAGTACAAGGAACGAAACCGACGCGCCGCTGAGGATAAGCTCAATGGCGCGAGCCCTAGCTCCTCAGGCCAACTCACTCCTACCTCGGACGACGAGCACAAAGCGTCCGAAGTGAGCAAACGCAAGAACAGGAGATCATTCAAGCCTAATGACCCTACAGATCTTATGGATATCAAGGCACAACTTGATGAGTTGGACCAGAAGGCCGCCAGTCGGGATGTTGATTCTCGGAACACATCCGGTTCCCCAGTGAAGCAAATAACCGATGGCAGACCTCCTGTAGAGGAAGAAAATAGAGGGCGGGAATTAGTCGTTACCCCACCTGAGGGGGCAAAGCAAGTCCGTGTTGTATCTCCACCGCGCGACAAGAGTGAGGCGAGACCAAAGCTCAAGGGGATCTTGAAGCCGCCGAGCCAAAAGTTCCCCGAGGAACCAAACCCCATCAGGGAAGGCGTGGCACCACACAAGGATGACAAGACGAAGAAGGATGCACCACCCGGCGCCAGGTGGACCAAGATACGAAGAGACATAGTCAACCCAGAGGCATTGACGGCTGGGAAGGAGCGGTTTGAAGTACGCGACAATTTTGTTATTGTGCTTCGCGTCCTTAACAAGGATGAGATTGAGCAGTACGCGTATGCCACCCAACTTATTCGAGGTAGGAATATATGCCCCATTTCTCATGCCGCTAGAGGAAATACCCATGCTGACAATTACACCAGAGAAGAGACACGAAGAGAAGCTCCGAAAAGAGAAGGCTGAGCGCGAGCGGAACTATGACCGTGGCTACAGCAAGGATCGCGATCACGAGAGGGATCGAACACGAGAGCGCGATGACGACGATAGAGATCGACGCCACCACAAGCCTCACAGGCGTGACGATGAAGATGACCGAAAGCATCGGGAGTCGAAGGACCGTGACTATGAGAGAGATCGTGAGAAGGAGAGGCGCAGACATCGCTACGACAGCGATGCAGCTCCCTTTGACGATGAGCAGAGAACAGCCGATTATCACGGTCATGGCTCTAATTACCACAGGAGCCACAAGGACCAAGATGAGTAGGTGATGAGAAGCATTTGACAGCTGGATGTATGCATCTCCTTTACGAGACTTGTTGGATATTAAAAGGAGTTTCGCCGGGCGGCATGCTCGATGGAATTGAATTGTTTGAACTAGTACGAGCCTTGATTTTCAGAAGGATTAAACCGCAACCACAAAAACTTCAATTATTTGAAATCTATTAATATATTTGTTTTGGTCTAAATGGGCTTTATTAAAAATAAAATCATGTCGAAATATTTCTATACACATTAAACTAGAGTGTTAGATTGTTGCGCGGAAAGGGATAAGACCAGAATGTTTACTACTGTTGACCGATTTAGGGAAATTGCCCCCATTCACCGCCAGTTGTGCGGCCCCCAGGCTGTCCTTAACTGACCCCTCTAGCCCCACTCCGCTCGGGCCACCTGCACTGCCACGGGTACATAATTTTAAGGGTGGTGGTACTTCTGCTGCAGCAGGAAATATGTTGTAAAAATATATATAGGACACAGAGGATAGTACGGCACGGCAGGCACTATAGGCATAACAGTAGGGATGGAAAAATAGGCCGTGCAAGGTCTAAGTATTAAGGTTTTTAAGCTGGGAATTATCTTGGGAGATCAAAGGTGGTATATATAATACTGCCTTTACCATAGCCATTTCGGAGGTCCGAATATTTTATTCGTCTCCTTCAGCTCTTCTATTTCACCATTATATTGATCATATAATGGGTATTATATTTTAACCATAGTGTGTATTATTTTAAAACTTTTTAAAACTTTGTTTTTGCAGTAATATTTTGAGCACCGTTTTAACTTACGTGTAAGGGGTGGGCCGCTACGGTGGGGCATCCTGGGATGAACCCTTAGGGAGACCTGACCGATACAGAAGCGACTTCCATGGGAGCCGTTGGTCAGGATAGAACTTAGAATTCTTCCTCCGTTTAAGAATAAGTCTTCTTGCGACTGCGCATAATATATTATTCATCCCTACTACCACTGAGCCTGCGAGTGATCTAATGTATACTACTTCTTGCCTAACCTACCATTGGTACACCATATTTATCCTTTATATTACGGTAATATTTTGGACATTATTTTAAACAACGCTGTGGCCTTTAACTCTATTATATAACTTCCAGACATTATTATTGGATTCTCGAATACATTAGGCGGTGTTTGCTTTATTATAAAAATATTTTATTTCGGGTTTGATGAGATAATGCTTACAATTATAATACAAATCACGACTTAACATCCTGTGTGGAATTCTGTTAAATACGCCACTGCGTGATTGATACGTTATCGTATATTTAATGCGTAATCGGCGTGTTCGTATATACATTATACATGAGTTAGAAATTAGTATGGCATAATAAGGGGTAATGAATATGCCTTAAGATGGCTTCCCCGTTCGCCCTTCTTATACGAGGGGAGGACCACGCAACATCATCAGTCAACCTCATTGTGCCGCTTTACAAGTGACCTAGTTTTCCATCACCACATCTGACAAGTTCCATGTGTACTCATCGTCCGTTCCATAAGTGGGGATAGAGGGGTCATTCAAGGACTCTCGCGCCGATCCATCCGCGCCCTTGTTCATCCTTCACATCGCCGTCGCCATCGTAATGCAACATCAACACCACCAAAGTAAAGATGTTTTGATTGATGGATATGCGAAGTTATTTAATCTATCTGTATTCTCAAAGTCATTGATCTTATGTATCCCATTTCCATCCCGCCTTATCGCTCTCCGCTTCGTCCTCTACCGTCTGCAACCCCTCCCTGTCCATGATTTAATATTCTCTAGAGTTCTTGACTGTGCCACGTCCGCCGGATGAGCCAACGTGACTTTTAAGAGGAGCACTTTAAATTCACGGGACGCGCTACTGTTTCCCTCGACTCTCAGCCCTCGATCACCGTGATATTTCCGACGAGCACTATATCCCTGCTGCTGAAGCCCACGTTGACGGTGAACTCGCCGGTAGGGATGACCCACTCCTGCGAGACGACATCCCAGTAGCTCAGGTCGCGGCGCATGAGGCTAAAGCTGGCCGTTCCTGTCTCCCCGGGTTCGAGCAGCACCTTGTCGAAGCCGCGGAGCTGCCTGGGGGGTGTTCCGGGGGGAGCGCTCTCGGGGAAGCCCAAGTACAGCTGGGCGACGGCTGCTCCTGCCACGTCTCCCGTGTTGCGTACGCCAGCGGTGACGTTGCAGAGGACCGCCCAGACGGCCGGGTTGCCGCCGGGCTGGACGGGGAGGCGTTCGGGCCGGGCAGGCACGTTTGCCTGGTCAAGCACCGTGATCATCTCGACCCGCATATCGGCCATGTCGAAGGTGGTGTACGAGAGGCCGAAACCAAACTCGTATCGCACGGCCATGTCGTTGGCGTCGAAGTGGCGGTAGTCGATTTCGAGCTTCTCGTCGAACCAGGACTGCCAGTCCTCTTTGCCCGAAGTCTGGATGTCGGTCGTGGGCGGGGCGTTGTAGTCGCTCGCGTTGAGGGCGACGGTGTAGGGTAGGTGGCCGGAAGGGTTTACGGCGCCGTAGAGCACGTCTACGAGGGCGTTGCCTGTTTGTTCTCCCGGGTAGTGTGCCGCTAGGATGGCGGTGACGTTGGGGTGGTCGGCCCATGGCAGGACGTTGATGCCCGAGGAGTGCGTGACGACGACGGTGTTGGCGCAGTATTTGGCTACCGATGCTACGACGTCGTCGCCGTTCCAGTCTACGTGGAGGGACGATCGGTCGGCGGCTTCTTCCGCCCACGTTTTAAGGAATACGAGACACACGTCTGGTGTGTTGGGGATCCAGAGATCAGGCATTTCCGAGTTGGCGATTAGGGTGTTGTTGAGCCAGTACTGTACGAGAGCGTTGTCCTCGGCAGCGCGCGCCTGTATGGCTTCGAGAGGTGTGATGAGGTATGTGAGCTGCCCGGTTCCCGATCCACCTCCTGCAGAGAGGGTGCCGTACTCGAAGTCATTTTGGTTGAGGAACCCCTGGGTGTCTGTGCTGGCATCGTTGCCGAATACGGCGATGACCTTGGGTGACTTAAGTGGGAGCGTGGAGTTCTCGTTCTTGAGGAGGACAGTGGCGGCGGCGGCGTGCTCGCGGATGAGGTCGCGGTGGTCTCCGCGCACGTCGCGGCTGCTCTCGCCGGTTAGGTTCCAGTCCTGCAGCCAAGTTGAGACGGGGGAGAAGGTGTTGAGCTGCGCGCTTGACGGGTCGACGGAGGGGAAGTCCTGGTCCTGCCCGAGGTGGTAATATGGCGCCATGATGCGAAGGATCATGTCGTCAAGCCTGGCCTCATCGAGAGTACCGTTGTTGACGGCGGTCGTGATGTTGCCGCCGAAGAATGCGTTACCGTTGCGAACCATGCCGTACAACCCCAAGCCGCCAGGCATGTCCATGTCTAAGCCAGCTTCGATAGCGGGTACCCCGGCGTGGGTGGCACCCCAATCGGACATTATGTACCCCTGGAAGCCGAGCTCACCCTTGAGAAGCCCGTTCTGGGCTTTTGAGTTCTGGCACGCGTACGAGCCGTTTATTCGCTGGTATGAGCACATCACGGCAGCCACATTGGCGTGCACGGCATTGGCAAACGGCCAGAGGTATATCTCGTGCATGGTCCTGTCGTCGATATTTGACGAGATGGAGTCGAACTGTATGTCGGTCACTGTGCCGTTGTCGAGGAAGACGGGGTTCCGCATGACTTCTTGCTCGTTGCCGATGAAGTGTTTTGCCGTCGCCTGCACCCCAGCATCTTGGAAGCCAGCGATGCTCTCCTCCATTCCGACGCCTGTGAGGTACGGGTCCGGGGAAAAGCCTTCCCAGTTGCGTCCCGCGTACGCCGAACGGCCGAGGGGACCGCACACAGGCGCGAGAGCGATGTGCGCGCCTTTCGCCTTGAACTCGGCACCCATAGCCAGGGTGCGCTCGTACATCATGGTCCTGTCCCAGGTGGACGCGATGGTAACGCCGGCCTCAAACACGCTGGCGTAGTCGGCCACGCGGATCGCCAGGGGACCGTCTTGCAGGCATAGACCGGAGAAACCGAGTCTTTCGATGGGGTAGATGTTTCCGACGCAAGGGCCTGGCTCGCCGCTTACCATGCTGGCTTTTTCTTCGAGGGTCAGCTGGGCGAGGAACGCGGAGGCCTTTTCTAAGGCGGCTTCCCAGGCACCTGTGCTGCTGATGTTTGCTGCGTGTCGGAGAGGTTAGCTGATGTGTTCATGATATGCCATGCTGACATACACGGCGAAAGAGGTAACGAGGCACGCACGTGAGGGATACACTGCTGGGGAGTCGCCATACTGCCCTAGTGTAGTTGTGTTGACGGACTGGACCCAGCCGAAGGCATTTCCATCGCTGGCCGCACCCGGTCTGGCAACCAGGAGTGCCGAGAGCACGACAGACAGAACTGAAGCCATAACTGTGGTGAAAATTGAGGAGTAGCCTGGATAGCTATTTGGGTGTCATTCTGTGGTAGGCTCTTCGAAATGAGAGGAAACAAAAGTCGGTCTAGTTCATGCCTTTTTATCCACGATTGATCCATTGCACGATGCCACGATGCTATATGACGCTTCAACCTCTTGCCGACAATCCCCGGTCCATCTCATCACAGACAACCGCTCGCACACGATCTTGAAAAGTTTCCATCCATGATCCATCCACAATCTTTCCACGAAGGCGCCGAAATAATGGATTCCGTCCCCGCACTCTCCAGTGTCCGCAGATGTGGAACCGTCTTTAGGCTGTTATTAAACTTTGGGACTCGTGGGTTCGTGGATCTAGGGTCCTTGAGAACTACTAGCTACAGCATGTCGCCACCCAACCGGGTAGAAATTAGGAGAACAGTTGGAGCACAGTTGGAGACGTGGAGATGGCATCATGCCATGTGCCGGCGGTGCATTTTTACGTGGAAGCCTGTAGTGTCCCAATCGTAGATATCCCCGTAGAGTATTCCCCGTAAGACACGTTATTTCGTCACCTCAGGCATGATTCCAGGCTAATCGTCTCCGTCAAGACCCCATATTCCGGCAACGATTTCGGGTGAACGCCGGGCGGCCATCGATCTTCACGACCGGAGAAGCTCCGAGGTATGACCGCCATGGGTTCCCAATGTGTGCTGCAACTAGCCTACCGGGCGGGGCGGCGGCCGCGGAATAGCGGGCGAGCGGAGCTTGAGGTAGTCCGTAATGTGGTATTAATAGAGAAGGAGAGGTTATTTTACAAGTACCGAGAGGTCTGATGATGCTGTGCGGGGATTTGAAGCATGAAGCCGGTATGTCTAACCCCGCTGGTATAAATCGTGGAATGGTGATGGGTGACCACCCAAGCTCTCTAGTTCGAGGTAGGCCTTCATCACCGAGGCGTTGGATGGCTCGCTGAATATGTACCTGTTTCAAACTTCGGAGCTCCGTCAGAACAGGGAAACTTTTCATTTAATGAACAAATAAATAAAGATTTCCGGCAACACCCAGTCCTCATGTAGCCTCGAAAACAGCCTGCAGCACCGTTGGGGGCACTTCCCCAGCACTAACACCCGGCGTAGGGAAATCCCGCTACGTACTAGTACCGTCGTCGTTCGACTCCGAGCGTAACTACCGAGCCCATTCCCATTCTGTCGTCCGTGCGACTCGGAAAAAAGGTCCGATTCAGCTGTGGGGGAGGATCTTAGGGCACACGACCGAACAAGCACTAGCGTACTAGCCACAGGCAGCAGGTGATGTCTTGGCGGCATTCCTCCGCCACGTGTGGCTTCGTTCGTCAACGTTGCAGAGCCTTGCAAGAGCCTTGTACGAGCCTTGCGATTGGAAGCCTTCCACGAATTGGCACCAATCAACATGCATTATTATAGGTATCCATCCCATTGGCAACCCGAGCTATTTTCAACAAGAAGTCACGACAACCTGTTTGCAACCAAATGCAAGATAATATCTGCCTAAGTAAGTAGCCACCTCGAGAACACAAAAGCAGGCTTCAAACTCTATGCAAGTCAATGATCACAGGGCTGACCAGCGACCTAGCCCCGCGGCCTCTAGCCTTCTTAACTTTTGCCGGCTGCTGATGCCTCATGGCCGTCATCGGAATACTACCGTGGCTACCGAGTCTCCTTGCGTCAAAGAAAACCCACATGCCAGCCAGGCCGCACATGTTGTAACGTGCTGCCATCACCAGGCTAGAGATAGGCTCTGTTGGGACTCGCTCCCTCCGCCACCTGCACCACGTTGAGCATGGCGACATTCGCCCACCGTCGATGGAAAATTTCACACATGGCTAGGGAATGGATTATATCCCCTGATTTTAGGGGGTTTGATAAGTGAACGTGGTAGCCCCCAATCCCGCCTCGCAATGGATTGCTGTCCGTATCCTCTTTCTCCCTGTTGTCTTGTGGGGAAAATCCATTCTCTTCTTTCTACAACCTAGTAGTAGCAACCCCAAGAGAAAGTTTCCTGGGAGTATCCAGCTCCCTTCGTTTATGCTGGCACGAACGTATGCCCAGGAACCTCACGGCTTAGAAAAGCATGAGGCTTTCTACCTTCTTTGTCCCCGTTGGGGTGGCATTTCTCTTATCCATTCCGCTCGTTTTTGCCTCGGCACACCACCAAGACAACAACATCGATAGCAGCCAAAATCTATTGCCGACCACCTCTTCTGTTGGCCCTCAAACAGCAGGCGTCGCCGATCAGTCGGTGCTTCAAGACGACGGCCGTCAAGAGCATCAGGCTACGAGGGGACGCTGGTGGAATTTCTCTCCCTTCTCATGGCGCATCCCCTTCTTTAGTAATGGCCAGCAGCAGCAAATACCATCTTATCATAGAGATGGAGACGACACTAACCCGCAGGTCTACCATGGTTCTTCCCAATCTTTCCTAGTTGAAACTCACATTGACGATATTACCCTCCAGCCGACGGGCGACCACGAGCCGGCGGGATCCCGGGAGGAAATTGGTAAGGATTATGCGGGCGAGGACAATGATGCTAACTTAGGAGGCGGTATGACCGTCAGTACCACTGGAAAAATCACCGTGGAGACAGCCAATGCCGGCACAGCCCCGCAAGTCACCGCGTACAAGCCCAAGCCCATCTCAATCAAGACCATGACGGGATTCAACCCAGCCATCACGCTTGCTCCAAGAAAGATCATGTTTGACGTTCTGGAGAAGCGCTGCGGAGGTGCTGGATGCACCAAGGGCCCGTACGGCGATATGGACGCTAGGTGTGGCTGCGGTGCCGAGACTTCTCTTGGAGACGGTGTCCAGAAGACTTGCTACTCGATTCCTGTCACCGACACGGAGGTCAGGAACGACAACAATGGAATTGTTAAACGCCTCTTTGGCTTGGACCGCAGGGCAACGGTTACCACTATATGGTATTCAATCACTTGTTATACGAGCATTTTCACTAGTACCATGACCATTCCGGACGAGTATGAGCTCCTTTGTGTCTCCCACTTGGAAGATCTGCCCCGAATTGCTAACATGGCTTTAGATATACCTGCCCCGGAGGCCCTGGTGTGCATACGAGCACAATTGCCGCCGGCCTTGTCTCGACAAAGAGCTCTACATGGAGCTGTTTATCTGCCCATCCCGCAACGTTCGTAGACAGCTATCCACGGCGATTTAGATGACGGACCAACACTAACATTTCACAGACCCAAGCCAATTCCCACCGGCGAGATTTGCCCTGCCCGCCCTGGTACATACGTGAACACTGTTAACTCCGGACTCTCCACTAAGGCTCTGACGTGGACCTGTAAATCGGTATACCCCGTCAGCGCCAGGACGTAAGCCCTCCTCTCGTTCCGATATTTAGCAACCCGACCAGCCAGACTAACGCGTTTTCTATAGCTCCACTCCCGAAGACGCAACTTGCTTCTCTACAACCGGAGTGTTCGAGACCACCTATACCAAGACGTACGGCACTCCTTCCGTCACCGTTTGGACTTGTCCTACGGGCCCCGCTGCTCCTCCAACTGCTTCTCAAACCGGGCCGTCAACTGGGCAACCGCCCGCGACTGGGCAACCGCCCGCGACGAGCTCGAGCAAGATCTCACTTCCACCATTCTCCTTTCCTTTCCCTATCTCGGGATCCCTTGGAGGATGGGGTCTTCCACCCGGAGGTGCTCCCAGCACGATTACCACAAGCTCGCCTTCCGTCTTCACGAGCGTCGCTACGAGCGGGTCCTCGACATTTACTACGACGGGAACTACATCCGTGGCTGTTGTTTTCACGACAACACCTTCCCCAACGGTCCCCTTTACTACCGAGGTCTCGGGTACTCTCGTGGTGCTTTCCCCTACCATGACACCCACAATCATTGTGTCTACCTACAGTGATGCCACTACTGCGTACCCAGTTACGACGACATCGGAGATCAATGTCTACATGACGGCTCCCGTTACCGGCAGCTATCTCACCACCGTCACTGGGCCTAGCACCACAGAGGTCATCACCATGGTGCCGACTTCCTACACAATTCTGTACACGGACCCGACCACTGCGTATCCTACTGTTATCACCACAGACTCTCCCTGGAGCACATGGGTCTCCGGCGTTCCTCTTCCTCCGTTCTGGACGGAGCTAACGATGACAAGATCTTCCACCACAGAGGTGTTTGTTCTGTCGCCCACGGTGGGGGTTTCTACGTACAGTGACCTAACCACAAGCTACACGACCACAACCAGCGGCTATGACATATACCTGACGGCTCCCGCTCCTGGAACTGGAACGTATACTGGGCCCTTCTCGACCACTACCTACACCGACGGGTCTACTCCAGTGACATTGACTGTAATCACCGAGCCGACCCTGCCCCCGAGTGTCATTACGCAGCTTTCGTCCGACACACTGAGCATTTACACCACAACTGTCCTGTCGGACACTACTTCGGAGACGCTCTCGTACATCTCACCACCTCCAGGTCCGCTCTCCACGACCACTCGAAGCTTAGGTTCTACCACGGAGACATTGACCATGGTCACGGGCACACTGGAGCCTCCTCATTCCAGCTCCATCATCTCAAACACGCAAGGGCTGGAGACAACCACCATCTCGGATGCCACAACCACGCAGGAGGTCACCGTTGTGACGGGCCCTGCTCCCATCTGGACCACCACAACTTACACGGAGAACGACCAGCCCCAGACAAAGACGTGCTTGGTTTCGGTACCATCGGACACTGCTGCGCTTGACTTTATGGGTAGCTCGAGCATGGTCTTCTACACGACCACCAAGACGGGGGCTGCTGCCACCGAGACATTGACCTGCTTGACGTTCCTTCCAGGAGTCGGGCCAACAACTTCCTCTGCAGGGCCTCCAATCGTGACGACAACGTTCACCGACATCCCTTTTACCGGAACTGTCATTATCTATACTACTCCGGGAATGGTTCCTTCTCTTACTTCTCAGGGATATGGCATTTTCACGACCACGGTACCAGGTGACACGACCACAAGAGTTGTGACTTATATCTCGACCTTACCACCCCAAACTATCGCCGTCACGACTACAGGACCAGATGGTGTACCGACGACAATGGAGACGACAAGCACACCGCCCATCCCGACGGCGCCACCTTCTTTCAGCGAGCCGATCGGTGGATGGGGTACGCCGTCAAGCACGCCCGCACCCGCTGGTCCGCCGATAGTCACCACCACGTATGCTGATCTTTCAACCCCTGTCGCTGGCACTTGCATTAAGTACACCACCCCGGGAATGTACGAGTCGCTTTCTTCTGCCGGTTACCAGATCTTTACTAGCACGGCTACCGGTCCCTCCACAACACGTATTATAACTTGCATCGAGGTTCAGCCCCCGTCGACGGTCAGCCTTACAACAACAGGTCCTGATGGCCAGCCCACGACGGTTATCACTACTAGTACGCCTAGCCCAACGGCACCGCCTGGCCCAACAGGCCCTCCAATCGTAACAACAACATATACCGACCTATCCACGCCTATCACGGGAACTTGCATCATGTACTCCACTCAAGGCATGTACGAGAGTCTTTCGAGCAACGGCTATTCTATTTACTCAAGTACTGTTGCTGGACCAACAACGACTCGCACGGTCACCTGCATCAAGGTTCAGCCTCCATCAACGGTCAGCCTTACAACAACAGGTCCCGATGGCCAGCCCACGATAGTTATTACCACTAGTACGCCCAGTCCAACGGCACCGCCTGGCCCAACAGGCCCTCCAATTATAATAACAACATATACCGACCTATCCACGCCTATTACGGGAACTTGCATCATGTACTCCACTTTAGGCATGTACGAGGATCTTTCGAGCAACGGCTATTTTATTTACACAAGTACTGTTGCTGGACCAACAACGACTCGCACCATCACCTGCATGGAGGTGCAACCCCCATCAACCCTGACTGTGACCACCACAGGCCCCGATGGACAGCCAACTACGATGCAGACGACGAGCACTCCATCTCCCACTGCACCGCCCGGTGGACCGTCGACCTCGGGACCTCCTGGCGAGCCACTAGCCACGGGGCCTCCGATCGTGACAACAACGTTTATCGACCTCTCAACCCCCCTCACAGGCACCTGTATTATGTATACCACTCCCGGTATGATGGCCAGCTTGGCTGGAGAGGGCTTCTCGGTTTATACTTCGACCGTGGCAGGGCCTGCGACAACAAGAACGGTAACGTGCTTGGAGATCCCTGCGCCTTCAACCATGCAGGTTACCACAACCGGGCCCGATGGGCAACCGACAACGGTAATAACGACTAGCACGCCTAGCCCTACCCTCTTGCCGCCAAGCACCGGGCCACCAATCGTAACGACTACCTTCACGGACGTTGATACCCCTTACCCAGGAACCTGCATTATGTATACTACCCCTGGCATATACAGTAGCCTTTCGTCAATGGGTTACGAAATTTTCACCTCGGTTCTTAATGGTGCCACCACTACGCGTACCGTTACCTGCGTTAAAACCGCGCCTCCAAGCACTATGGTGGTTACCACAACAGGCCCTAATGGTGCTCCAACAACCATGCTTACCACAAGCACTCCACCTGCTCCCACTTTACCGCCGGCGGGCCCCACAACGTCGTCTATTGGACCTCCCATTGTGACCACCACCTATACAGATATCGATCCCCCTTATCCAGGAACCTGCATCATGTACACTACTCCCGGCATGTACGAAAGTCTATCGTCGATGGGATACGCAGTGTTTACCACAGTCCTGAACGGAGCCACCACTGCGCGTACCGTCACCTGTATTAAGACCGCGCCTCTAAGCACTATGGTTATTACTACGACGGGCCCTAACGGTACACCAATAACCATGCTTACCACAAGCACTCCACCTGCACCCACTTTACCGCCGGCGGGCCCCACAACGTCGTCTGTTGGACCTCCCATTGTGACCACCACTTATACAGATATCAATACCCCTTATCCAGGAACCTGCATCATGTACACTACTCCCGGCATGTACGAAAGTCTATCGTCGATGGGATATGCAGTGTTTACCACTGTTCTAAACGGGGCCACGACAACTCGCACTGAGACTTGTGTTAAGATCCAGCCGCCAACAACCATGATGGTGACGACGACGGGTCCCGACGGCCAGCCAGCAACAATTGAAACGACGTCAACTCCTATCCCCACGGGTCCCCCTGGCGGTTCCGAGCCAAGTGGTGGATGGGGTGTCTCGTCGACCCCTTCACCCATCGTCACAACCACGTTCACAGATCTTTCCACGCCTTTAGCAGGAACATGCATAATGTACACTACTCCAGGCATGATGGCCTCCCTAAGCAATGCTGGCTACGCTGTATTCACGAGCACTGCTACTGGCCCAACAATAACTAGGACGGTTACTTGTATTAAGGTGCCGCCACCAACCACCATGGAAGTTGTAACAACAGGTTCCAACGGACAGCCCACGACGGTATTTACCACAAGCACGCCTAGCCCAACCGCTCCCCTCGCTGGTTCTACCACGCCAACCCCGCCCCCCATTGTCACAACAACCTTCACAGATCTTTCCACGCCTTTAGCAGGAACATGTATTATGTACACTACTCCAGGCATGATGGCCTCCCTAAGCAATGCTGGCTACGCTGTGTTTACGAGCACTGCTACTGGCCCAACAATAACTAGGACGGTAACTTGTATTAAGGTGCCGCCACCAACCACCATGGAAATTACAACAATAGGCCCCGACGGACAGCCCACAATGGTGCTTACCACGAGCACACCAAGCCCGACTGCTCCTCCCGCTGGTCCCACCACGAGCGGCCCCACTCTCGGGCCTATCGTCACCACCACATACTCGGATCTTTCCACACCTTTGACAGGAACGTGCATCATGTACACTACTCCAGGCATGATGGCCTCCCTAAGTAGTGCTGGCTACACTGTGTTCACGAGCACTGCTACTGGCCCAACAATAACTAGGACGGTAACTTGTATTAAGGTGCCGCCACCAACCACCATGGAGATTACAACAATAGGTCCCGACGGACAGCCCACAATGGTGCTTACCACGAGCACGCCAAGCCCGACTGCTCCTCCCGCTGGTCCTACAACGAGCGGCCCCATTATCGGCCCCATTATTACCACCATATACTCTGATCTGTCCACGCCGCTACCAATAACAATCATTCTTTGGACTACTCCTGGAATGTACCCTTCTCTTACATCAGAAGGCTATATAGTGGATACGACAACTGTGACTGGTCCAACAACTACTAGGGTGTTGACGTACATTTCCACGGCTCCTCCAACAACTCTTGTTCTCACCACGACTGGCCCTGGTGGATCTCCTTCGATAGTGACCACGGAAATCACTCCTAGTCCAACCGGGCCTCCAGCACCTTTAACAACACCAACAACTCTTGTTGTTACCACGACTGGCCCCGATGGATCTCCTTCGACAATGACCACCGAGATTACTCCTAGCCCAACCGGGCCCCCAGCTCCTCCAACGACTGTTGTTATTACCACGACTGGCCCCAATGGATCTCCTTCGATAATAACCACCGAGATTACTCCTAGCCCAACCGGGCCCCCAGCTCCTCCAACGACTGTTGTTGTTACCACGACTGGCCCCAATGGATCCCCTTCGATAATGACCACCGAGATTACTCCTAGCCCAACCGGGCCTCCAGCACCTCCATCGTCCACAGGCCCGCCAATCATCACCACCACATACACAGAATTTAGCACACCACTGCCGCTAACCATTATTGTGTACACTACTCCAGGCATGATTTCTTCCCTTAGCTCAGAGGGTTACATCGTCTCAACAACAACGGCGTCCGGACCGTTAGCCACTAGTACCATTACATATATCAGCACGGCTATGCCTTCCACCGTGGTCCTTACTACTACCGGGCCGGATGGCTCGCCAACAACAGTTGTTAGCACATCAACGCCGCCGGCGCCAACTGCGCCCCCTGCCACTGGACCACCGATCGTAACAACGACGTACACAGAATTCGACACTCTGCCGCCCCTGACGGTTATTGTCTACACCACTCCTGGTTTGATCCCCTCGTTAACATCTGAAGGCTACACCATCATCACTACAACTGTATCTGGCCCTGATGCAACAAGCACCATAACATACATCTCGATAGCCCCGCCAGTGACCACGCTAGTAACCACCACCGGACCCGACGGCAACCCCACAACAGTCCTGACAACGAGCACGCCCTCGCCCACGCCCACGGCAAGCCCGTCGACACCCGGTGGATTCTCCATGACGGGCCCCTTCTTCACTACTACCATCCCTCTGCCGGACACGACCATCATCCTTACCGGATTCAGCACCACCACTTCCGGTATGGTGTCGTCGCTCACTTCTGAAGGCTTTTCGATCTTCACAACCACCATAACCGGGCCTGAGACGACAGTGACCGTGACATACATCGAAATCCGCACGAAAACCGAAACCACTGTGGCGGGAACAACCACGTCAAAATCCACCATCACCGGGCCGGTGACAAGCCCCATCACTACCACGGAAACCAGCGGACTCCCCACCGGGGCGACTCCAGGAGTAGTGGGTAACATGGTCTGCTACGACGCAGCACTCGTGTCGGACGCGGTGGGGCAGTGGATATTCTCAATTTTGCTGCTGCAGACACAGGCCATGGTTACTCCTTCCGCCGCAACCGTTACCTCAGCCTCGATCCTCACCTCTTTTATTGGCACTGAAACGGAAATCATCACAACGCCCACGACTGTCACTATAGCGGAGGTAACGACTACGCAGACTAGCACTACGACGGATCTTGCCGAGGTGACTATCTGGACGACAAGCACGAATGTGCTCTGGACCATCATCTTCATGACCACGACGCAGACCCAGACGGTAACCACGGGTGTGGACACTCTGACACTGACAACAACGATGGCAGACGTGACGTACTGGAGCACCGGAACGAGCACTTTGACCAGCACGACCTTTTTGGGATGCCCAACGACCACGGAGCAGCGTTTGCTATGGCCCCCCGAAAAACACACTCAGCTTGCCGTCGGTCAAAGCAGTAACAGCACTTTCTCGCGGCCAGCATTCGCCAGCGTGGACTCGAGCACCACCACGGACGTGCCTCCTAATGCTTCGCCCGCGCCCTTGGCGGATGATGGTTTCCACGACAAGCTGCCGAACCAGCATGAGCAAGACATCTTTTCCCCGAATGCTAAACCCCTAGGTGAACTGCCAAGCATCTGGGACGCGGCTATTTTCGGGCCGAAACCTGTGGCCACCGAAGCTGATAGCACGGGTACGTCGACTAGTTCGAACAAGGCTTCCCCTGTCTTGAGCAGTGTTCCCTGGTCGACGGTTTTCCTGAAAGATAAACCGGAGACGGCAAAGCCCGGTGGCGTTGATGGATTTGAGGAAGAGGATGGAGTTGAGGGCCTCGTGATCAAGGGGCCTGGGGAGACTGTTACCATTGGAGGTGCCAATGCCCAACAAGCAGCAGCACGGGAATAAAGCAAGGACGGAGAAGGTGGTGGCTAGGACATAGGCATGCTGACTATAGGTAGGAAGATGAGGCTGATACCGATGTAGGCTACGGTAAGAGCCTGAGATGGCATGGATGGAAAAGTATTCAAACGAAGGCTACAACCCTTCTGGGTGGTTGGTTTGCTCCAAGCGCGCGGGAGGGGATGGCAGGCTGAAAGAGCCAGATGGTACGGTATAGAATGCTGATGGTGGGTTGGTCATTTTCGATGACGTGAGTGCTTGGTTCTCTTTCGCCCTTAGCTTTCAAGTCCCTGCTGCCCCTACCGTCCCGCAACATATCGAACTGACGCTCTCGACGCCACCACGGCAGGATCCATGCCGATTATCCAATTTGGGATTCCCCAGTCCCTTAAACTCGATCCTCACGCATCACCCACATCTTGTCAGTTTCATCACTTTTGTCTCATCACAGTGGCCGACCGCAAAGGACAATCAGATTCCATAAGCTAGCATTCTTCTTCGCTTCTTAATTCTCCACATGCCCATTCGAACCCCTATTTTTTACACCATGTCATTTCCTTCTCTTCTCTTTTTCACAAAAACATAGTCGCACATGTCACGAAATTTACACACTCATCACATGGACCAAAACTTAACCACAACAATCACTCCAAGAATCCACAACACTTGATATCGTTATTTATCTCACGGCAAACTCGAGGTCCTGCCAGAGATCGTACACGCAACACATTCTTAATGTGATTATTATTTTTATATTTTTCTTTATGCTCATCCAGACGTTGCGGAAGACTACTATTTTCATGCCCCGAGCATGAAGAGTATCACAGAAGGGGAGACACGAAACAGAAACACCGCATATACACTTATACATACACATACACATACCATGTGCTATCGCCATGGGAGGAGGAGCAAATCATATTACAGGCGTCGGGCGTTGGGAATCTGGAATTCTGGGGATCTTAACACGGGAGAGACATGCATACACTACACATCATCGTCAAAAAGGAAAAAAAAAAAAAAAAAAAAAAAAAAAACAGATCAAAAGATTTTCATGTAAATCTAGATGGAAACCTGGTGTGCACAGGTGGTAGGTAGATACTACCTGCCCACATCCTAGGCATGTTGGGATGTCAATCAACTACAGCAGTAGATAGAATGGAGGAGGTGAAGAGCTGGGGGGAAACAATTGTAGGATAGATAGACAAAAAACGAGAAGAAAAAAAAAATTTACACACTCACATGTCGGCAATGCCCGCTCGTTTTCAAACCAAGCATGTGGCAGCCTGACGCTGCTTCGCTGCGGGGGGGGGGGGCTGTTTCGGAGCCGACGTATGTACAGTAACTTCTAGTTACAGTATGTCCAATGCATGCGCTACATACATACATACATACATACATACATACATACATACATACATAGTTACATACATACATACTATCTGTGATTAATGTCCACGTGATGATGGTAATGACGATGCATATATTAATGCTATAAAAAGTGTGAGAAAGTGCCAGGCCCCGTCCGAGGAGGATGTCCACACTTGTGCCAGTATGCCCATTGCCCACTACCGGGATGAGAAACTCGCATTTACCATATTGGCATATATATCTCTTTCGCGCATTAGATGCTATAGCATAAATAAAATTGAAAATATATCTCAAGCCGGTTGATTGCTGTCCCTAGCATTTCTTCACATTTTTTCATGCTGCTATCATTGCTTCAAGGACAGTATCCAAGTCATATATAATAAAGCGAACGTAATATTCTTATCGCCCTCGTCTCTAAATTCTAACTCCCCCAGATCTCATGCCGCACCAAACTCCGCGTGGGGGGGGGGGGGGGGGGGGGGGGGGGGGGGGGGGGGGGGGGGGGGCCGGGGGGGGGCGGCGGGGGGGGGGGGGGGGGGGGGCCGCGGGGGGGGGGGGGGCGCGG
>JAKWBI020000486.1:0-36254 GCA_022664585.2 Zalerion maritima
TAATAATTACGGGTTCCCTTTTTTATTTTATTATAATTAAATAGGGTTATATAATTTTATTTTTATAAATTTTATTACACCTTAACCTTTATTTTCCCCAAAAGATTTATTTTAATTAATGGTATTTAAACTTTACTCCAAATTATTTATAAAATAAAAAATAAAATATTTATCCCCCCTTTTTATATAATTAGGAGCCAATCGAGCTTAAAAAGCCCTCCTTATCCTTTTAAATCGGCGGCGCTGGCCATGCTCAGTATTATAGGCCGCATTTCTCGCTTTCGCCGCCTTCCTTTTTCGAGCTTCCTTTTTTTTCTCCTTTTTCGTAACCTTTTATTTAATATTTCTTTTAATAGTAATTTACCCCGGGAAGTTCTCGGTATGGGTAGGCTGTATATTAAATCCGGGATGGGATAAATAGCGTAAAACAAAATAAAATTTAGGGGTTTTCGGCCGGTGGGCCTTTTTTTTTACTAATAAACGGCGTAAAAGTTTTTAAATAATCTTTTTTTTTAAATATTTTAAAATTATTATCCACCTTAATATTAAAAAGCGGCCTATATTATTTTTTATATACCCACTAGTATTAATTAATATATAAGGGGAGTTAAAATTATAATAATCGTTTAAGGGTAAAAGTTATACGTGGGAAAAATAAGGCTATTTTTAAGGATAGGAATAAGGGTAATAATTAATAATTAACGGGGGATACGCGCGTAATAAAATATGCGAAGGGTAAAAAGAAAAGAAAAAGAATATATAATAATAATTTAAATAGTTTTAATAAATTAGGCTTTTATCCCGGTAATATATATTTTCCCTTAAAAGATTTATAAAGGCAATTATTACCCCCTTTTTTTTCTAAGGCCACCTGGCCTTTCCGCCTTCGGTATACAGGATTAATTATATAAATAAAGTCCGAATCCATATTATTTCCCGATTTTAACTTTATTATATTTTTTTGGTTTTCCGTATAAAAGTTAAACGGGTTTACCCCCTTACGAGTTATGGAATTTACCCTAATATTAAGGAGCTTAAGGCGTATTAAAAGAGGCCTAAAGCCTATATAAATATTAAATATATAGGAATATATTCCGGTAATATTTATATTTGTATTTAGGCTTTATTATTCCTTATTATTAATTAAATAACCTTAGGAATCGTTACCTTTTATTATTATACGTAAAAAGACCTCGTATTATATAATAATTTTAATTTCCCCTTATAATTACCCTATTTTAAGGAAATTCCTTAATAAATTAAGGCCTATTATAAACCTTAAATAATTTATATAAAACACCTTTACTTAATTTATAAAATACCTTATATAATTATTAGGCGGTGGCCCGAAGGAATATAATATATGGTTTCTTTTCCCTTTTCCCCTTATACTTAATTTTAATTTTCGGAGGCGGTATTATAACCTTTTTCCATTATCCTTTAATTCCTAAAGTATAAGGGCCTTTTTATTAATATAAACCTCCCTTTTTATTCGCGTATAAATTTATATTATTTTTTATTTATAAATTATAATCCTAAACGTTTTTAATATTATAAAATATTAAGATCGGTAAAAAGGGCTAATTTATATAAAAATAATTATTATAAGGAGAATTTTAGGCCGAAGGCCGTACTTTTTAAATATACCCTTATTGGTTTTATTTTAAAATATCGCCGAAAACTTTATATAAGCCTTTTATATATATTTTTTAACATTCTCTTTTATATTTTTTAATATAAATATAATAAGTATTATACCCTTATAATAATTTTGGATAAAAATTATTCGCGGGTTTTTTTACCCTTTTATTATAGAATTAACCCCTGCCTTTATTATATTAAATAAATTGTAATTTTTAAAAAACGGGTATTATAAGGGAATTATAAGGGCTGCCTGGTTTTTAATAATTGGTATATTTTTAGGCCCCCTTAAAGGTTTAAAATCCGTAATTATAAACCTAATATTATTTACCCCGCTATATATTTCGAGGTAATCCTTATAGGCAGTTAATTATTAATAAAAAAAAGGTTGGTTATATTTTAATAACTTAATAATATTATACATATATGCCTAAGTATTTATAAAAAACGCTTTAATAATAATGGGCCTTCGAAGCCATTAGTAAAAGCGGTTATTCTTATAATGATTAATAGGGTTAAATATATCCCTAATAATTACGCTTATATTCCTTTGGGCAATTTCTTTAAGCTTTGGATTATCCACGTATAAAATATATAAGGGGATTGGCCCTCCCCAACGGGCCTGGTTTTTATATAAACGCTAAGGTTTAACGAGGGCTTTTATATAAAAAATTACCTTTTAAAATAATTTAAATAAAAACTCCGATTAATATTTAGGTATTTAAGCGTTGGTTTTATTTTTTAACCTTAACCCTTTAAAGGTATAATCTCCTATTATTAAAATAATATTATTTAGGGTTTTTTCGCTTTATTAAATAATAATAAAAAATAAAAGGTATATTTAAATTAAAGTTTTTAAATTAAAAGGGTTAAAAAGGCACCAAATACCGGGGGTTGGGTTAAGGGTAATATAAACTTTTAAAGGGTAAGGGAATTTAAAAATAAGGAATTAAATTAAAATGGAAAATAAATTAAATAGGATTATATTATAAAAATTTAAGGTTGGAAAATGGTATGGTTAGAAAAAATTAAGAAAATATAGGGGGAAAAAAGGGGGTATTTATACTTATAAGGCTTAAATATATTAACGGGTTTTAGGTAAATGGTGGTATTTTTTTTAAATAAATAGGTATTTCCTCGAGCGTTTTTATTATTACCCTTTTGCCTTATTACCCTTATAATTTTTATAATTTTTATAATTATTATCGGGCCTCCGATTTTTAATCGGATAATTATATAAATATTCTGGCCTAATTTTTTTTCCTTTTTTTCCTCCTATACCTTCGATAATCCTTTCTTTTATATATTTTTTATCGGTACCTTTTTTCTCCCTATAATGCTTTTTTTTTTATATATTCCTCGTTTTTTTCCCTTTTTCCGAGCCCTTTTTCCCTTAAACACTTGCTTTCTTTATTATTCCCTTTTTTTAATTTATTCCCTAATCCTTTTAAAATATATCCCATTTAAATTAAAATAATAATAAGGAGATTTATAAGGGGCTCCTTAATCTTTTGGCTTTTATTCGGTATTTATTAATGGCTAATAAGCCTTTTGGTTTTTCCAAACCTATTATACTTATAAACCAGCCTTTTCTTTTTCCTATACCTTATTATATAATCTTTACTTTCCCTTACCCTTATATTTTTCCTCCTTTTATAAAAAGGCCCGGGGCTCGTATTATAAAAAACCGCATTCGGATTATTAAGTATTTTATTTATAATTAGGCGGCCCTTTTAATTAACGCCACTTTTATTATTACCCGAAACCCTCCTCTAAATATATTTTTTCCAAATTATTAATTTTATATAGGGTTATTTAATTTTAATTTTTTTGGTAATTATTCCTGCTTTTTCTTTTTCGCCGGCTAGGCCGCGAGGCCGTATTAATCGGGTGCTTTAAAATTTAACCATTAATTCTAACGGCTTTACTCGGCTCCCTTTTTTTCCCTTATTACCTTATACCTTTTATTAATTTAGCCTTATATAATAAACCAGCCCGGGCCTTTTCTCCCAGGGTTTATTTAAAAGATCCTTTTTTATTTTTTCCTTTAATTTAATCCCCCTAAATTAACCACCCTAGTGTACGGTTACGGTTTTTAAAATTAAAATACTTTTTAAATATAATACCGTTTAGGCCTTTTAATTTAGTATTTTTCCGCCGAGGTTATTTTTAAGCCTTATTAAAAGGACCCGGTTTAAACCGGTTTCTAATTTTATTTATAAGATTTATTCCACCTTCGCACCCTTTTTATTTTTATCTCCTAGGGTTAAGTAGGATTAATTATTATTACTTTTTTAAAATATTCTTTATTATTTTTAATTTGGCCTGTTTAGGGACCCTCCTTTAAATTATATTTATATGGCTATATATATTAATCTGGATATATTTAAAACCCTTTTTAAAATTACCAGCCTGGCCCCTATATTATATAAAAGGGTTAATCGGCCTATTATTATTCCCATTTTATATAAAGGCTTTTTAGGGTACATTATAGGTGGTTTATATTCCTTCCTTTACTTTTATTATTAATAAATATTGGCCGTATAATTTAAGGGCGGGGGAAATAAAAACCCTTATAAGTATTATACCTCCGGGTGGGCGAATTATTTTTAAGATTAAAAGCCTAATATTTTTATTTATTATATATTCCCCTTTTTTAAATATATTTCCGTTTTTAGGTATACCGGGGATAAATATGGTAATTATTTTTGGTTTGGCGAGATTTATATAACCGAAAATAAAAGCCTTAAAAAATATATATTAATTTCGAATTTTAATCCTTTTTATAATAATTATACCCCCTATAAAAAATTCCGCATTAAAAAATTATTTAATAATACGGTATAGGAGTAGGATATTAAATATTAGAAGGATTATTTCGAAATTATTTTTAGCGGCCCTAATCTTTTAAAAATTATAAATGTTTTAAATTTAGGGGTTAAAAATATAACCGGTATAAGGGTTTGGTTTTTTTAGCGTTTGTAATCGAGGGGGTGGCCAAGGTAAAGCTTTTAAAGGAAATAATAATAATGGCGCGGCGGCCTTTTAGGCTTCTATTTTTTACGAGGGTTTACGCTTTTATAAAAAATAAGGAATATTATAAATTTTTTAAAATTAAACCATAATTTCTTTATCCCGCGATTAATTCTTTCGTTATTACCAAAATAAAAATTATATTATATAGGATTATCCAATGGCGTTTTTTAATATAAAAAATTAAATTTTTCCTATAAAGGAATTTTTATTTTTATATATGGCCCTTTAAATAAGGATTCCGCCCTTTTTTTTCCGTAAATTAAATAAATAAATTAAAATTTAAACGGGTAACCTTTTTTTAAAATTAAAAAGTTATTTTTAATTACCACCTATAAATAATTTAGGATAAGGCCATTCGGTATAGTGTAAGAATGGGAAAAAGGAAGTATAAAAATATTCCCTTTTAAATTTTTGGATAAGGGAATATGGTTTTTTTTATATATATATATATATACCTTGGATTATTAACGAAGCTTTAGGTGTATGGTTTTTATTAGATCCTTTTATAATATTTGGTTTTAAATTAATTAGGGTTTATTATTATATAAGGGAAGGGATATAAAAAAAGGGGAATTCTTTTTTATATGGTAATTTTTTTAAAGGTTTCGTAATATTATATAATTTTATTCCTTTATAAAAGGAATATTACCAAATTTTTCCGTAATTATTATTAGGATTTAAAATCGTACTTATTTTATTATTTTTAAAAAAGGTACTTTTTCCGATTCCCGCTTTTCGTTTTTTAGTTTTTTTATATTATATGGTTTTTTTGGCCGTAATATTATAATAATACGTTCGGTTAAATCGTTTTTTTTTTCCTAATCGTTCCTATAAAATATTACCGTTCGGTATTAATTTTTACCCAAACTTTTTAATATATTATTTTTAATATAGCCTTCCGAGCCATTCTCCCTATTATTTAATCCTATATAATCCTTTCCCAACTTATTATTTTATTTTAAATAAGGTTCCTATTTTTTCCAGGTATTATTATTAATTCCTGCCGGCTTACTTTATTATTCGTTTTTTTAAATAAATTTTTAACCTTATTATTCCTAATTATATATTTAAAGGGAGGGCTCCCTTTATAAGGTTCCTTAAACTGTACCGTTTTTCCTTTATTCGAAAGCTTATAAATAATATAAGGTTTTATTTATCGAGGGTTTTGCTTATTTTTTATACTCCTAATCCCTATAATTAGTATTTATCGCAATATTAAATTCCCTTTTTTTAATGGGATTTTCCTTATTTTCCCGTTATTTTTCTTATCCATATATTTAACCCTGGCTTTTTTATTCCGTTATAAGATTTGGGCTACCTCCGCCAAATCCGTTTTTTTCCGTTTCATTACCCGGCCCCTTTCCGCCAAGAAATCCGCGTACGGTATATTATTTTTTTAATTAATTATTTTTTAGGTAGGGAGCGCCATTTTAATAAGGATAACCATTTTTTAACCGTATAATAATGCGTATAGGGAAAATCCTATAGTTTAGTTTATTATAATTCTTTATACTATTAATACCCCTCAGTACGCGTTAATTTAATTACCGCCTAATTTTAATAATATATCCCTGGTGTTTAAATAATAGTGTTTTATTCCCCCTTATAATTATAAATTATACACCGATACCGTAATTTTGGCCAGGCCTATTCGCTTTATAAGCTTATTTAAAAACCCTCGGTTTTTTGGTCCTCCATTAATTATTAATTTCCCATATATCCCATACCTATAAATTATATCCTGCTAAACGAAATTAGGCCTTTACCTTATTATGGTTTTTCGTAATAATCGCCCTTTAATCCATCCTATTAAATTATATTCGGCCTATATAATATAAATATACCCTTTTTTTAATAATATTTAAAAAATATTAAGCGAAATTTTAAAAAAGGGGGTTAAAATAAGGTTAAAATTTTTTAGCGGTATATTAGGCCTTTAAGGGTTTCGCTTTTGGCAGGTTAGGCAAATTTTTAATACCTCCTATATTTACTTTTATTATCCTTTTTAATAATAGCGTTAAATAATAAAGCTAAATATGGTATTCCGTTCTTTATACCCTCCGTAAATATAATTATTTTAAATAATATATTTCCGGGTTTAATTATTATTAACCATTAATTATAATTATAATTTATCCCTTAAGGTTTTACGCTAAAGGTTTTGGTCCCTTACCAAATAATTTAAAGCCTTCTTTTTTTAATAAAGGAATAATTTATAAGGAATATTGCTTGGTTTTTTTAGGGTAATAAAAAAATATATTATTTTTCGGGATTTATTACTTTATATTTCTCCTCCTAAAATTTTAATATCCCTCCAATCCTGTATAGCCCTAAGTATATATAATTATATATTAATAAAATCTTCGATATTTTCCACCAATTTATTATTTTTTTCGTTTAAGGATCCTGGGGGTTTTCGTAATAATACGTTTATTATAATATTTTTATTTCTTAATATATATTTTATATTAAAATCGAATTACCGTATTTATACGATTTATTTAATAATAAATGCTCCGGGTAGGTTAATAGTATTATTATTAAATTAATATATTATATTAATCGTATCCATTTTAAGGGTAAAATACGCGCCGTATAGGTAATTCCGTAATCGCTTTAAAGTTATAAACAGCCCCTTATATTCTAATTTGGCCAAATGGTATATTCCTTCGGCTTTTTTCTAATAACCAGACTTGTACCTCGCTATTAAAACCTTCCCTTCCCTTTTTTAACCGATCTATACTCCCCATCCGGTTCCTAATACGTTTACTTTAATAATAATACGCCCTGCCTTTAGGGAATAATTAATTTTAATTAAAACTAGGGGTAATATTAACGCTTATTTAAGGATCTTTATTACTCTTATATACTTTTCCTCCTAAATAAACTGCGCCCCTATACGGGTAAATTTATATAAGGGTTTAATAATATAAATAAAATCCTTAATAAATATTCGGTAAAAAACCATTATATTAATAAATCTTTTAATATCCGATATATTTTTAAAAACCGTCCATTTTTTAATTTTAATAATCTTGGCCGATTTAAAATTACGGCCATTTATTCTATATATAAAACCTATTATTACGGCTAATTTTTAATACCATTTGGATTTAATTATAAAAATTATAATCCCGGCCAGTTTATTCCGTAATAATATTTAATTTAAATTCCTAATATATTCGGCCACGTATTACCGTACCCCTGGGTAAATTTCTCGCCTATTATATATAATAATAAAACCTTTAACCGTAATGTTATTAATAAATATCCTGCATATT
Organism: Zalerion maritima; assembly: GCA_022664585.2. Taxonomy (NCBI): domain Eukaryota; kingdom Fungi; phylum Ascomycota; class Sordariomycetes; order Lulworthiales; family Lulworthiaceae; genus Zalerion; species Zalerion maritima. Next base: position 7,959 of record JAKWBI020000486.1, read on the forward strand.
ATTAAAATAAAACCTAAAAAAATAATGAAAATAATCCTATAAAATTAAGTAATATTATTCGTTCCTCCTTACGGAAGCGTGATTATTTTAAACAGGCCGGCGAATATTATAAAAATAATAAGATCTCGGGATTTTGAATTAAGCACCATTTGGTTATATTCGGAGTAAAAATCCAAAAGTAAAATAAACTGGTAATAGGCTATATTTTTTACAAATTTATTAATAATTGGAGGTATAAAAGTATTACGAATTATAACCGAATTAAGCCTTTCCGCTAAATTAATTAAGCGGTATTTCCCATTTTTTTTAATTAAAAACCAGGGATTACGATACGCCGCTTGGCTTGGTTTAATCACCCCCTTTTTTTTTCGCTTCTTAAGTATTTCGATTACCACCGTTATTAATACCTTGGGAATAAAAATACTTTTAATTTACCACCCTATATAAAATACCGTATCGATTTTTTAAAAAGGGGTTATATTAAGGTTAATTTTACCTAAATATTCCCAGGACTATATTAATATTTATTCTTTATTTATAAATATATTTATAAATATTCTTTATTTTTCCCCTTATAATTCCCCGAGGGATTTTAAAATCTTATTCTTTTTTTCCAATATAAGCCTGGTGCCGCTATACCTTGCCTTATATAATTATAGGTAAATATATTCGCTTATTTAATATTATTACGATTTTTTTCCAATGGTTTATTTTTTTCCCACTTTCTTTTATACCAGTCCGGGTTTACGGGGGCCGTTTTATACTTTATTTAAATATCCATGGGCTTTATTTTATCCGCCATACGTTTATATATAATAAAAATATTAATAATATTAATATTATTAAGGGGAAATGCCTCCTGGGCTCCGCTAACGCCTAAGATTTCGTTAATAATAAAATTTTATATTCTCCTTTTATTATTTCGCAGCTCCCAATTATTATCCTTATAATACTTTTCTGGGAAAACGTTTAACCTTTTTCTAATAGCTTTTCTTTTATAATTAAGGTTCCGTAAATAATCGTAAGGTTTCCTATACCCCTGCCCCTTTAATTAATAAAGGGCAACCTTTATATTTGGTTCTCCGGTCCAGATTTCTTTATTTAAAAAATTCTCCCCTTTTTATGGCCCATTAATATACCCCTTTATAGGTATATCCTCCTTAAAAAATTTTATAAAGCGCTTAATTTCTTTTATAAAAAATTAGGCTATTATTTTTTCGTTATCCGAATTTAAAACTTTTATTATATAAGCAGGGATTTTAATTTTACCAGTACGGGGTTTCCCTAATCCTATATTGGCCTCTTTTTTTTTATTGGTTAAATTATAAGGGTTTCCTATATTTTTATAAAAACCTTTATTTTCTAGGGATAAATATTATAAAGTATCTTTTTATATTTTTTTTCCAGGGTTAGATTAATAATAATAATAATATAATTATTCCCTTTTATTTCGAGCTCCCCGATTAATACATTACGTTTTTTATTATAATATTATTTCCACCCCGTTATTATAATAAAAGGTATTCCTAATATTATTTTTAACGCCCCTTTCCAATTTTTTTTAATATAAAAAAATTCTGTATAATACGTTTAAATTTTAAAAAAAACATATACCCATTATTATATAACCAAGGCTAAATTAATTTTCTGGCCATTATAACCGGAAAACGTAACTCGCGCCTGGTAAGCCTTAAAACTATATTCCTAAACATAAGTTCGTTTTAAAATATTGGCTTTTACGCCTATATTTATAATAACCCTAACCAGCCTATTTTTTGGCCCTCCTATACGTATTAATAAGCACGGGCTCGGGTAAAGGAAAAAGGGGATTATTAAAGGGATTAATATTAATGGATTAGGAATATTAATTAAATAAGAAATTGCCTTTTCTCCCTTTAATATTACCGCTTTTAAGCCTTCTGGCAGGTTTATAAATAAAACCCTAAAATTTATACGCTTATAATATTAATATAATTAAATACGTATAAGGTTTATAAACTTTAATTCTTTCGGGGGTATATTATTAATAAAGCGTATTTTTATTTTAATTATTTGGTAAATATTAAGCTTATTTAAAATTACTTATTAATATCCCTTTGGCTTTTTACCCTTATAAATAATTTTATTAATAATTTCCTCCACCCCTATTTTATTTACCAGTTTTTTTTATAAAATTATCCTTATAAATTATAATACTTATAATACCTCCGCAATTATTAACCCGTAAGGCCTCCCTATAATTTTTACAAATTATTTTTCCATTATTTTTTAAAAAATTAAGTCCGTAAATTTTAAGGGATCCTTACGTTTATTATTTAAGGGCGCCTTTTTTTTCTCCTATATATTACGTTCCATCTTTTCCTTTATCGCGCCCAATACTTTTTCGTGGCCAGAATCCTTTTTCTTTCCTTTGGCGCCTTTTTTTTTCCCAACCGCTTTAACCTTATTTTCCACTCTTATTTTTTTTAAAGGCCTGCCTCGTTCTTTTTTAATTCTTTTCTAATTATAATTAAAAACCGATTACGCCATTTTATTATAAATATTAATAATAAGGGCTTTTATTATTATTTCCACTTTTATATTTTCCCAGCTTTCCCATAAATACTTTTTAACCATTACTGCCTTACCTTTTATTATAATAAATAATTAATTATTTTAAATATTATTATTTTTAAGGATTTTATAAACCTTATCGGTTAAATTTATTTATGGCTGGTATATTTAAGGTACCTGGTTTTTTTTATTAATTAAACCAGGCGTATTTTTTAAAAATCAGGGGTTTTTTATAATTATATTCTAGGCCTTTTATACCCAATCGTATTAATCCTTAAACACCTTTTTTTACTTATAATACCGTAAAAATATTATTTTTATTAATATTTCTTTTATAATTATATTATTAAATATTTTAATAGGCCAGGTATTATATTCGCTTTTTTCGAAATTCTATCCTGGTATTTAATAAAAGGGATATTTATAAAAAACTCCGTTAATTTAATCCTAAACGTCTTATAAATAATTATATAATATATAATTATTTTTTAAATATTAATAATATTTTATTACCTTGGTTTAATACTAGGGCCTTTTATTAAAATTAATTATTAATATAAGGAATGCTTATACCTTTAAAATTTTTAAAAGGATTATACTGGTTTTTTAGGGGAATTCGGCTTAAATATAATAAAATTCTCGTATATAATCCCGTCCAGTTTAATAGGTTTAATTAAAATTATACCTATGGTGGTTTTTATATTAAGGCTTATTTTCCTTAATTTTACCATTATCCAATACCAACTTCATTTCTTCGCTTATTTTCTGGTTTAATAACGCATATATATTACCCACGCTTAAAATACTTAGTTTTTTAACTAGGTTTTATTTAATTACTTTGGGCAGGATTAATCGGTTAATAGGTATTTTATTACTTCCTTATAATCGGAGCGCGGGCGGTAAATCGCGGGAATCGGTCTGGTTCCTTTGGGCCATTTTAATTAAATCGTATCGGTTGGCTTATTAAAATTAAGGGTCGATGGGATTATGCGTGGCTTTTTTAATACGGGCGGTGGTCCCTTTTTTCTTTTATTAAAACTTATTTCCGAATAGCTTTATCGTTTTCTTATATTAATCCAGGAACGCTTTAAACTTTTTAAGAAATTCCTTATGGGTTCTAAGGTATAAATCGTTATTTATAATCCTTATAAAATTATATAATTAAGCCCATAATATATTATCGAAAGCGTTTAAAAACGCGTTCGATAAAATAATATTATTAATATAATCCGTATGGTTTTCCTTATATTAAACAAGCCGGCGTTTCCACCCCGTAATATATAACCATTATTAATTAATATTTTTTATAGGCCAATTTTGGTAGGCAAAGCGCTTTAGGTTTACCATATTACGGCCTTTTTAAAAGGTATCCCTATTTATAAATTCCGTTTTTAAGGCCTCCTTTACTTTAATCCATATTTTTCCTATAATAAACAATTCGATTAATTCGGCGTAAATACTAATATAATATTATATAATATAATTTATTTTTTACATATCGCTTATAAATATTACCTGCTTAAATATTCGATTTAATTAACGCATATATTAAAAAATATTATTTCCCTTAAATATTACGCTCCCTTATATATTAAGGAACGGTAATAATAATCGGACCATAATATATTAATTTATTTTATGGGAATTATATTAACCAATATTAAATATTATTTTTATAAATTGGCCGGGGAATAATATTTATTTTATCCTTTAAAATATTAAAAAAATATTCGTATTATATTTTACCCGGGGTACTGGTATAATAAAAGTTCTTAATAATGGGATTTTAAATAAGGGAGGATTAAAAAATAATCGCTCGGCTTTTTATTTATATGGTAAGGTTTAAGCTTCGTTGGCGCTTTCGGGTATTTCTACTTTCGAAAATCGTTTTTAGGCCTAAGGCCTATTTATAAGGCATTTCTTACCTTTCTTTATTATAATAATATTCTAGTACAAAAGCCTTCGCCGCGCCTTACCTTAAAAATTTAATATAATAAATTCAAATAATGGAATAATTTTTTAAAAAATAAAATAATTTATAAAAAATGGAAAAAATTGTAAAAGTTAGGATTTAAACAGGGTTTTTAAAAAGGGTAATATAATATAGGATTATTTTTCCTTAGCCCTAGGCTTAAAGAATTATAAACGGTCCCTTAAAATTAAGGATAATAATAGTGGTAATATTTTTTAGGCTTTTTAAACGTAATTGTGGGATTTTTATAATTTAAAATAAGGAACCTACATAATCTTCTTAATAATTACCTTCCCATTTTCCGGGTATTAATACTATTCTTTCGGGGCCCCAATAGGTCTTATACCTTGCGTCCCGCGCCTCGCGTTAAAAGATTTTAGGCTTCGTAGGTATACCGCTTTACCGTTCTTCTTAATCGCCTTACCCCTTATTATTAATTGGTCCGCTCCTAATAATTATTAATTTGCCGGCTTTTTATAAGGCCGGGCGTAATATTGGTTAATTTATTTAGGTTAAAAGGCTTCGCCTTACCTTCCCCTAAGCTTTAAACCTTTTATAACTTTTTTACCGTATATTTATCCCCCCCTTTGGCCGCTTTTTTAGGTAAAGGAAATTAGGCGCCCTCGGAGGGGGTGGGGAATTAACCATGGTTTTATAGGTGGGAGCCTAAAAATCTGTCGTTTATAAATTATTATAATCGCTATATTTCCCTTTAATTGCGGTCCGATTATAATAAAGCGTGGGACCCTTAAATTATTTCCAAATAAGTTTGGTTTTTAAAATCTCTTTTTCCTTTTTTCTGGTAAGGCCTGTATAAAATTACCCTTATACCAAATTCCTTACAAGGGGATCGACCTTAATTTAAACGGGCGATTTATATTTTTCCAAACCCTTTAGGGGATATTTCCCCTGGTATTTATTGGGTCGGGCACGGGGTTTAATATTAATAATAAAAAGTAAAACTTAATTTAAAAAACGGTGGGGGTTAGGCCTTTATTTAAAAAACGACTTAATAATTATAAAAAACGGTATCCATTTTCCCCTATATTTTAAAACGCTTAATAATTTTAATTTTTTCTTTTTTTTATACCTTTTAAAAAACGGCAAAGGTATTTTATAACTTTTATTTTTTACTTACGGGGTTTTAGCCGGGATTATACAAATCGTTTTTCCGCTATATAATTTTTAGGATCTTTTATAATTATAATAAGCCCCCATAAACCAAGCCCGGTTATTATATACTTCCTTTTATTTATAAATAAAATATTAATATTATTTAATTTTACCTGCTTTTTTCCAAATCGGTTTAAAATACCTCCGTAATCTCCACCTTAATATCATTATCCCCTTAACCGGAATTATATAAATTATTCCTCCGCCATATAATTTTTAGGATTTTTTTTATAACCGTAGGTAGGATTATAATACGGGCCAGTTTAGGGACGCCTTATTTAACCCTTAAGCTTCCGCGGTAATTTTAACCAGCCCTAATTATCCCTTTTTTTTAAAACTTTTTTTAATAATATAAAGGTATTTTTACTATTTTCCCCCTTATTTTAAGTTTAACCGGAATTGCGCAAATCGCCCCTCCGCTATATAGCTTTTGGGATCCTTTATAACCGTAATACCCTTAAAGCTTAAGCTGGGCTTATAAAAATATTCCTTCCATTTAAAAATAAAACTATAATCCTGCTTTTCTTTATACGCATTAACACTTTTAATAATCCCTTTTTTTATTCTTTTTATAACCGAGCAAATAAAGGCTGCCTTATTATATTACGCCTTAATTTTACGCCGGACTTCCGTAATATAATGGGGGTTTAATTATTTATTAACCTTTATTATTTCGCTTATAGGAATATAATAAGGGTATATAACTTTGCTTAATACTCGAAGCCTAATCCCTTTTTGGCCTTCCCACCGTAACCATATACGCGTTTTTAACCGGCACCGGGCCTATTCCGGAATCGAATTCCCATTACTTAATTTTAACCCTTATAGGTTTACAATACTATTAGGGTAATCCCATAATACCGCAAAATTTCCGCATTATTTTTTCTTTTTAAGAACGTATTCCCTAATTTCTCCATAATAATAAATTATTTAAAATATAAATGGTTGGTTTCCGAAAGGTTTTTAAATTCCGTATATTATATAGGTCTGCCCAGCTTTGCTTATTACTGCCCCTAATTTATCGTGCTTATTTTATCCTGGGGGTAATTAATTTTTAGCCGGATATTACGCTTTTACCACCGTGGGAAAAAAACTGCCCCCCTTAAAAAGTATAACTTATGCGATTTTTTAAATTTTTATAACGCAGCGTATTGGTCGGTTTTTAACTTTATTATAATATAAGTATCCGTTTCCGCTTTTTATAATATAAATATTATAAACTTTTTACCGGTATATTATAAAAGGGTTTTTCCACTTTAGCGTAATAATTTCCGCGGATTCCTATTTACGCTTATTAATATAATTCCGTACAGTATTATTCCTTAATTATAATTATTAATTTAAATTAATTAGGGGGAGAAAATGGTAAAGGAATTCCTTAAATTTTTAATCCTAAAAAACGCAGGCTTATTACCGAGACTTAAGTTCGTAAATCCTGGTTAAACCTTTAAAAAATATAGCGGGAAGTAGGTTTAATAATCTCGCTATATGGTCGGTGTTTAAAACCAAGTTATTTGGTTTGGTTAAACCTTTAATTGCCTATTTAGGAATGGTAATACTCCAGAAAATATAAAATAGTCCTATACAGGATTATTTTTAAATAATAATATAATATTTGGGGGAAAATATAATGTATTAAATAATAATTATATCTTTATAACCAAGTTTTTACCGCCATGGTTTATTACCCCTTTAAAAATCCTATAAATTTTAAAAGTTCTTTTGGTTTTTTATATAATCCTATACAGAATTATTTTAAGGCTTTAAATTAATTATTTAAATAATCGCGCCGGGCGCCGGTTTTTGGTATAAATATAGCGGGGGATACCTCCGGCACCGTTATAATAAAACCTTTAATCGTAATATTATCGATAAATATCCTGTATATTATTAGAATTAAACTTAGGAGAATAATGGAAATAATCCTATAAAATTAAGTAATATCATTTATTCCTCTTTACGGAAGCGTGGTTCTTTTAAATAGGCCGGCAAATATTATAAAAATAATAAGATTTTAGGATTTTAAATCGAGCATTATTTGATTATATTCGGAGTAAAAGTTTAGGAATAAAATAAATTAATAATAGGTTATATTTTTTATAAATTTATCGGTAATTAAAGGTATAAAAGTATTATAAATTATAACCGAATTAAACCTTTCCGTTAAATTAATTAAGCGGTATTTCCCATTTTTTTTTTTTAATTAGGAACCAGGGATTACGGTACGCCGTTTAATTTGGCTTAATTACCCCTTTTTTTTTTCGCTTTTCGAATATTTCGATTATTACCGTTATTAATACCTTAGGGATAGGAATATTTTTAATTTACCACCCTATATAAAGTACCGTATTAATCTTTTAAGGAGGGATTATATTAAGGTTAATTTTGCCTAAATATTCCCAGAATTATATTAACGCTTATTTTTTATTTATAAGCATATTTATAAATATCCTTTATTTTTCCCCTTATAATTCCCCGAGGGATTTTGAAATTTTCTTTTTTTTTTTAATATAAGCCTGGTGCCATTATACCCTGCCTTATATAATTATAAATAAATATATTTATTTTATTTAATATTGTTATAATTTTTTTCCGATAATTTATTTTTTTTCCACTTTTTTTTATACCAGTCCGGGTTTATGGGGGCCGCTTTATACTTTATTTAAATATTTACGGGTTTTATTTTATCCGTTATACGGTTATATATAATAAAAATATTAATAATATTAATATTATTAAAGGGAAATGCCTTTTAAGCTTTATTAATACCTAGAATTTTATTAATAATAAAATTTTATAGTCTTTTTTTATTATTTTATAACTTTTAATTATTATCCTTATAATAATTTCCTGGAAAAACGTTTAACCTTTTCCTGGTAGCTTTTTTTTATAATTAAAATTCCGTAAATAATCGTAAGGCTTTTTACGCCCCTACCCCTTTAATTAATAAAGGATAATTTTTATATTTAATTCTTCGGTCCAAATTTCTTTATTTAAAAGGTTTTTCCCTTTTTACGGCCCATTAATATACCCTTTTATAAATATATTTTTTTTAAATTTTTTTATAAGGCGCTTAATTTCCTTTATAAAAAATTAAACTATTATTTTTTTATTATTTAAATCTAAAACTTTTATTATATAGGCAGGGATTTCGATTTTATTAATACGGGGTTTCCTTAATCCTATTGAGAAATAAACAAAGGCATTTTACTGCTCTTATTAATGAAGAATAAGTGTCTTGGTAAATCTAGTAGGATAATAAGTATATAAAAAGTGAATACCTTATATTAGGGTAGTGAATATTATAAGAAAGAACGTTGTTGTTATTTTTGTAAAATGCCAAGAGTTTAATCCTTATATAGGCATACGCCTATAGATAAGGAAATCTCTTATTATTTTAATTTACGTATTATTAAGGAAAAATTAAAAATTAATAATAATCCTATATAAAGAAGTAAATATTTAATGTTTCCTTTTTATTCCTCCCTAACCTTTTTGTTATAATAGAATGTAGTTAAGAGGGTTTTAATACCTTGTGTAATAATGGATAGTATGCGATTATATGTATCGCTTATTGTATACCTTTTTAATATAGGCGAGCTTTCCTTTATATTCTCGCATTTTGGTATACTGGAGAGTTTTTATAAATAATTTTATTTTTACTATAAAGTTTTTATGGGTAGCGATTTGTTTATACGACTTTATTTGTATTTAAAGTATAAAGATAATAATATTATTTGGATTAAAGTCTTCCTGTTTTATTAAAAAAGGTTCACGCTTTTTTTCCTTTTATTCTTAAACGTGCTTTTCCTTTTTAAAAATAATACTTACCACTTTACGTTTAATGGTAATCTTTTTAGCACTTAATAAAGGTTTAATCTTAACCTTTTTTATGGCTAGGGAAAGTTTACTTTTTATTTTGGTAATTGGTAAAGGTTTATGTTTAACCTTTTTGGTAATTAAGGGAGGTTTATACTTAACCTTTATTTTATAATTATCGAATATTATAAATAAATCTTTTATGCTTTTTATATTACTAATGTTCGAGTTTATAAGATTATTATACTTGGTAATCTCCTTCGCCTTTGGCTTTTTTCCCTTTATTTTAATCTTTTTTACCGAATACTTTCGTCGATTAACTTCTTAATTCTTTTTTATTAAATTATTATTAAACTTTTTGGTATCGATTATTATGGATTATCCTTATATTAATAGTAAGCCTATAATTGGGAGATTTTTCCACTTTAAAAAAAAAGGTATATGCTTTTCCCATTTAATAAAGTCTTTTTTTATAACGATAAGAGTCCTTATATATAAATCTCCATCGCTATTATTATATATATTATATAGCTTTAAGGAATATGGGTGCCCGATTAATCGAGCGAGCATATTTCGGTTAATTTTAATACTATATTTTACCTTAATTTTCTTAATTACTATGCTTTATAGGGTTAATATTTATAATTAATGTGGTTTCCTGCCAGGTCTGCTTAATTTAAGCTTATCCTTAACCGTAGGAGTTTTTACCTTTTGGACATTATTATTATTAAAAATAATGTTTAATTATTAAGTGTATTCCTTTTTTATAAATATTATATATAAATATATCGGGCCAATTTTGGTTACTAATTTAAAGCCTAATAGGGTTGGTAATATTACATACCTTAATCCTTTTAATATTATTTTTATCTCGAATAAACTCTCGCACCAAATTATAATTTTTTAAGGAAATCCCAACCTATGATTAATTTATTTCCTAATTTATTTTATTATTATGGCACTTATCTGCTGTTTATTATTATTAGTTTTCTTAGTTTGGTAGTTGCCTCGGATCTTTAAAATAAAAGCCTAATCGATATCCTTTTGGTTATAAGCGATCGTCGGGATAATAAAGAATACTATAAGGTATTTATATTTATAACTATTAATTTAATATGTAATATTTCCTACTTATAATTTAATACCGTTAGGGAATGCTAATATTATGGTAATACGATTAAAAATATTGAAAATATTATAATATAATTTAATTAAATGTTTTCCCTGTTTATGTATTGGGTTTATTAAAATAAAACTTAATTTCCCTTTACGCTATTAATAAATTGCTCTAAAAAAGTGTTTTAATATATGGTAAATAAAGAAAATATTTTTATGCTGCCTTATTCGTATAAGGGTAGGACAATAAATAGGGATTGGGGTAATTAATAAAGTAAGGGTAATAATTATATTATTTTTAATAAGTATAAATATCGGTAGGTTTATAATATTTTTTAATAATCCTATTATTAAGATTATTACTTTATAGGTATTTAGTCAATCTTATTTAAATATAAGGCCCTCGATTATATATAGGGTTCTTACCATTTACTTTAAATTTTAATTAATTAATCCCCTTGGTTTTATTTTAAAAATGGTTTTTGGGTAAAATGTAATAAAGTCCAATTATACTGGCAATTTATAAATAATACCTTTATATTTATTCTTTGGTATATAATATCCCTTATAATATTTTATTATTAAAATGTTCCATTCTTTAGGGTCCACGTATTAATAATGGGGAAATAATTTTTATAATTAATCTCCTTTAAAAGATCTCTGGGTAAATTAATTAAAAGACCATAATTAAACCCTTTTGGGAATACTGTATATCCCATGCTTGGATTAAGCTCACCATATTCCTTATAGTATTTTATAAAGTTTGTTTTTTTTCGAGCGAGAGGCTTTTTATTTTTAACACCATTAGGCTAAGGCATATTCGCTTTATTATTATATATGGGTGTCCTTTTCTCGAGAATATAATTATCGGTGACTTAAGGGGGTTTATTCCAAATCCATTGCCTTTTTTAAAAAAAAATATTAGGTTTGGGACGTTTAGCTGATATTTTATTCGTTCGCTTATAGGTAGGTTAATTGGTTTTTAAATCTTTTTATTTAATGGCAGTTTATAAAGGTAAGTGCAGGAATTAAAGAATAAAGATGGGAAGAATAGGTAGGGTAAAAGGGAAGGATTATAATGGGAAAAGATAATTTAAAATATTTGTATTATAAGGTAATAATTGGTTTATTTACATTATGGTGAAATAAGTATTATTTATAGATAAGTATATGCCTGCTTTTTAAAAATAATCTGTAAAATTATTTCGATAATTATAATAAAGGTAATTAAATAAATAAATTAAATTAACCTATTACCTGGCATTTTTTCTTTATAATAAATTATTCCTTTTAATAAACTGTTTACCTTTCTGGCTTACCTTATACATACTTTTTTATTTTTTCTGTAATTTTTTCGTACATTTAATTTCCTTTTAATTTACCATTAAGCATTTATTATTAAGCCTTTTTTACTTTTCTTTTTTATATACTTAATTAATCACCTTTTTTATTATTTAATCCATTATATTTTATCCTAATAAAAGAAAGCTTTCCATCGATAATTTATTTAATAAGGATAAATTAAGTTTACGCCCTTATTTAAATACTTAAAAGAAAATTGGCACACCTTATTTTCGAAATTTTAATAACCGTTTCGTTCCTTATATTATTTTCGGTAATCCTCCCTTTACTTTTGTCCGAATTAATAATAACAAGGTTTATTTTTATAACCGCCGTTATTCCCTTGGATTCCAACGCTCGAGCGCTTAGCTTACCAATAAACCTTTTCCTTGCTTTATCGAATTATCTTTATATCCCATAAACTTTATCTGGCTTAAGGTATATTTTTCCATTTTTTATAATTTAAAAAATAATACTAATTTTAATTAAAATTAATTTAAAGCATTACCATTTATAAGTATATCGGTACCGGTTACGATTTTTATAAAATTTGGATAATTTCTGCCAATTATTTCCTTTTCCTATATATACTCGGTCCCTTATTAATAATTTCGGAAACCCTCGGTATTATTAAATACCTAATTAATAAAAAAAATAATATACTTTGACCAATTTTTATTGAAAAACGAGGAGGTGGTTATTTTAATTGGTATATAGTTTAATTAAATAAAAAGCAGTTTCGCATTTTTGCTTTATTTATTAGGGCGTTCGGTTATATTATTAATAATTATAATTTTTATTATTAGTATAAGTGGAAGATTAATATTATTGGTCGATTATATGATTATAATAAATATCGCTATATTTAGCCTAAGGGTCGATATATTATTTTAAAGGGCGAATTCTTTAATATATGCTTTAATTACGCTTAGGGTTTAAAGGAGTGCTCTTATATGCGTTATTTTAATTATACTCGCATTATTAAGAAGAAAAATGCCAATAATCAAAATAAGGATTATTTTCTTTTTCCGGGTTATAATAATAAAATATTCGGGTAATCTTATTATTATAATAATAATTTTAAAGGTAAAAATAATAACTTATTGATTAAACGCAATAATTGGTTTCGCGTAAATAATTATTCTTAATTTATTCTAATTATTTATCCTTTTTCCAATAAGCTATAATCCATTTATATTAAATAAATAATCGATTACCTAAATGGTAAAAATAATATTATTATTTTAAATTGGTTTTACCGCCTTGGCTTTTTTAAGTATACTTATGGTATATTAAATTATACTTTTGGGGTATTAGAAATTCCGAACCCTGATTTTTAAAAACCATTTTGGTTTATTAATAATAAAGAATTTCCTAATAAATGGGATAATCTTTGATTGCCCGTTAAAATTACTGGTAAAGTTTTTAATAATGGTATCCGTAACTTTTTATAATTATAAATCCCTATCGGTATACCTTATTTTATCTTTAAAATTACTGGCTTTTACGTGGGCGTACCTTTTTATTATATAATTATTAAAAATACCGCCAAAGTTTATAATAGCCGATTTAATATAAATTAAAATCGCGGTGCCCTTATTCGCGGTGATTTTCTCCCAATAGGTTGGGAGGATAATTCTAATGCTTTTTTTAATTAAAAGTAAAAGGTGTTATCCGATAAGTTTAACCCTTTCGAGTTTATAAAAAATATCCCTTTTATTTTATCCAAGGTCCCAGAGCTCGCTCGTATTAAAGGCCTTATTACGCCTGTATTTACTCCCACTCCTCGTAGGTCTTTTGCTTTCCGTTCGCGGAAATTCCTTTTCGCTAAACAATTAAAGGCAAAGAATAAAAGAAAAGGAATAAAGTAATTTAAACTAGGCCTATATTACTATATTTTTTTTTTTATACCTTCTTTATATACGCGTACCCAAGTTGGCTTGGGTTTTCCTCCCCAGGTTTTTTTCGAGCACTTAAAAGGAAGAGAACTTATTTTTTAAGCCGATTAGGTATGCGCACTTTAAAAATTATCTTATATGGTCTTCTTTTCTTTTTACAATTTAAATAAGCGTGAAAAAACAAAATATAAATCAAAATATTACGCCTTTTTTTTTTTTTTTTACTTACACTTGTTTCCGGGGTCTTCCTACAGGGCGTTTGTGTTATCCTTAAGGAAGTGTCGGGTATTTTCTTGGTCGTCCAACTGGTCGCTTTACTGGTAATTTTTTTAATTATAATGGAATTTTTTTAGGGCGTCCTACCGGACGCTTAGGTGGTGGTTCTTTTAATACTTCGGTGGTAAATCGTAATTCTTTTTTTGGTTTTAAAAGTAATAATAATCTTTTAAAGTTAATGTTTATTAATATTAAAAAGGTAAATGTCTTATTATAAAAGAATAATAATATTATTTTTATTATTATTAATAATAATCCGGTCGTTATCGATAATAATAATATAATTTTAATCGTTTATTATTTAAATATATTTTAATAAAATAATATAAATCGGTTTAATATTACGGGGTATTTTATAAATATTCCGTTAAATTCCTTTAATAAATATAATCCATTCTTTAATTATTCTCTTATTTTATAAGGTCCCATCCACTTATCTCGAAACTTTACTTTTTTATTATAATTTATCGCTTATACCGTATTAAATACCAATACCTAATTTACGTTAGGTCCATTTTTTAATAATACCTTTTATATTCTTTTTTATATATACGCCGATAAATATACTGCTTTTTTTTTTCAATATTTAATAATAAGGTCTTTTGCTTATTAAATATCCTCTTATTTTCTTTATAATATTCGAGTTTTCGCTTATAAGAATTCGTCTCGATCTCTCACTTTTTTCCAATCGATAAATCTTTAAGAATTATATTTAATTTTTAATAGGAATACAGAATATCCTTTAAAGATTAACTTATATGGAGTTTTTTTAATCGATATTTATACCGTGGAGTTTTTTACCAAAATTATAAAAGGCAGGTTTTTATACCACTTTCCTATTATCTTTTTTAAAGCGCTCGCTAAAAAATAATATCCTCCTTTTATTATACCGTTGGCTTTTAAATTATAAGCCGAAATTTAAATCTTTTAAATCCCTTTTTTTTCCAGCTTTTCGAAAAGCTCTGCCTTAAACTTTGGTCCACCATTTATTATTATTATATTTGGGTATCCGAATTTTATAATAATATATTCGATAAAAAACTTTGCCGATTTTTTGGCGTTTATACGTTTAAGTGGTTTTATAATAATGTATCCGGATAAATTATCTTTTACTTTTAATAAATATTTATATTTTCCACTTTTAGGCATATATTATATATCGAAATAAACCTTGTAAAATATCCCTCCGAGTAATATATAATGCGGTTTTTTTAAAGGTTTTTATGGGGTATTCGCTTAATATTTAGGATATATTTCCACCATTTTTTATATATTTTGGTAGGATTTTGGCCAATATTAATGCCTTTTTAATTATTTATAAATAATATATCGCCCTTTATATTTTATTTCCAAATGTGCGGTTATAAATAAACGTGCCCGTTTTTCCTCGTCGTTTATTATTATCCTATTTCTAAGCCTTTTTTCTGGTTTAGCTTTTCTAATAAGCTTTTTATTATTAATCTTAAACTTAAATGCTTAAATCCTAAAAAATATAAATTTACATTTATTTTTTTTAATATCGTTTGGTAATTATAAAAATAATAGGTAATATGCGTACGCTTAGTATAAGGATAAATAAGATCTAGGTAAAATTTCCAATTTAAAATAATAATTATCGGCGATAAAAGAAGGGGTTATCGAGTTTGCTTATATTATTATTATATTAATTGGATTAAAAATCCATGATTTATATGTAATCGTATTAAACTAAGCATCGACCTATTTATCGATATCCTTTTCGTTCTTAATATCCGCCAGGTTTAATGGTCCTGGTGGTTTCCTTAATAATCCATTTGCTACTTTATACTTTATTTTAGGGACATGTTTAACTTCGAAATTAAAATACCTTATTTAAACTAGCCAGCGTATAATTAAGGATCCTGGTATATTCGATATTACCCCATTAAATTAATGCATTAAGATTTAAGCGTCCACCTTTAATAAAAATCTAATTTTATACAGGTAGTTCCTTAATCTTTTTATAGCCTTTAATACTGCCCTGCATTCTTTTTTTATTATATTATATTTTTTCTCTACGTTTAATTATACGCCGCTTTTATAATAAGCTAGGTAATGTTTTTTATTTATTTTTTACATTAAAACACTTCCCCATCCTTTTAAAAAAGCATTTATTATTAATATAATTTAACCATAATCTTCTTTATAATATAATAATATTAATACTGGCTATATTATAATTACTTTTTAAAGAATTCTTATCGCCTTTGCCTAATTGCTTTCCCATATAAAAGGTACATCTTTTTTTAATAATTTGGTGAGGGGTTTTAAAATTTATGCATAATTTTTAACCCAGATTCGATAATAAACCACGATGCCTAAAAAGGATTTTACGTCCGTAATATTTAAACATTTCTTTTATTCCCGTATTTTAATAATTTTTGCTTTTTCTGGTGTACGGCCATTTGTATTATAAACGTAACCAATAATTATGTATAATGCCTTATATTATTATAATTTCTTTTCATTAATTGTGCATTTTAATAATTCCACATTAATTAAAACCTTATTTATATTAAATAAATATTTTACCATAAAACGTCGCACGCCTGGAATTGCGGGTATCCTTTTACCATTATATATAATTATAAATCCTTTAATAATTATATTATTTAGGAATGCTCGATATATATTAAAATATAATTTACCCAAGATTCGTTAAATTATTCGTATAAATTATATAATAAAATTGGTTATTCCTTACGGTAATGTGTATATTTATAATAATCCGATCGTTATTATAAAGGTGGTAAGGTCCCTTAACTTTTATTCCAATAATACTTAATCGTATCCGTTAAAGAAATTAAAAAGGGATAATATTTTATTTATACCAAAGTCTTTAAAGTACTCCTTTATACTAAGGGGAATAAACGCATTTTATATGGTTTCCTTATTAATTTTCGTTATTAAATTAATTAATTTAAGTCCTTTATCCTTTTTACCTACCAAAAACCAAGGGTTTCGGTACGGTGTATAATTCTTTTTTAAAATTCCTTAATTTAAGCGTTTTTTTAGTATTTTAATTACCTTAATCCTTAAAGTTTTTGGTATCGGGATTAATAATATTTATTATACCTTATGTTTTATTACCTTTAGTATTTATGGGGGTATAATAAACCTTCGGATTAATTTATAATTTAAAAAATCCCATATTAAAACTGCTTCCCTATTTTTTAATATCCGAGCAAATACTTGCTTTTTTTTTTATTAAAAACTTCGCATTTTTATAAAATATACTTTAATCTTTTACTTATTAGTTTTATTCCGATTATTAAATTAAAAAACTTTAATATAAGGCTAAGGAAATGCTTTTTAAATATTAAGTTTTTTATTTTATATTATATTTTTTCCCATACCTTTTGCCTTTAATCTGGGTTACCTTTAGGTGTAAATCCGTTTAAAGGTATATTATTTTTCGAATAAATTTTATTAATTTTTAATTTATATATGGTATTTACCTTTAAATAATTTTTTGCTTAAATATTAGGGTTCTCGATCCTTTTCCCTAAAATTTTTTATATTTACTGGTATTAAATCTTATTTTCTTTATATAAATATTATATAAGGATATCTTTTAACTCTAGGTATAAAATTAGCTTTATTATATTTTTAATTATAATCTGGTTTATTAAATAAATACTGTATCCTTTCAAATTATATAATAAAAAGATTTTCGCCTTATTATTATTAATCCCCACTCTTTTAAGGCTGGTAATTATTATTTTAATTATTTTACCTTTTTTATAATAATTAAAACTTTAATTAATCCTTTCTTAAAATAAAGCGTATATTTAATCCTAGGTGATCCTTTTATTTTTTCGAACCATAATAGGATTTTAATAATAAATGGTATTTTTAATATATATTGCCGGAAATTTAAATCGATATTTATAATAAAAAATATTATTTTAATTTTGTATTTATTTCCCAAATAAATATTTATTATGGTCTTTCCAGTAAACTAATATGGTTTATTAATATTAAATACTTTATAAGTAGTCGAATAGGGTAAAAAAATCAGTCCGTATTTTTCGGCCAATTTAAATAATATAATATTGCAAAATGCTCCCGTATTTATAAGCGTACGATGAATTAAAAATATAATATATCCGTAGCGTATTGGGATTTGTGGTATTTCTAATATATTTCCCAATTATATTTAATATAATTCGTATAAAAGTTCTTTTTATTTATTTTTTAAATTTAAGATTTACTTGATATTATTAATGTTTATTCTAATAAGTTTATGGAATCCCTTTATTTTGGAGAAAATATTTTCGTCTTATTCCTCGTTATTATCGAATATTAATCCTATTTCCAATCCTCCGATTCCATTTTTAAAGTTTGTTTTTATTATAATGGAGTTTCCTTAAATATTCACCTTTTTTACTTTAATAACCTGTATAATATATAATCCTGCAGTTTTTAATAAACGATTAATTAATTCTTTTGCCTAAATAGGGTCTTTTCGTGCGTATTAAAGAACTAATAATCAAATAATTAATCGGTAGAGATTTTCTATGGCCGTTTCTTTTCCTTTAAGATCTTCCCTAATATTAAAAGCCATTCTCTTTCGATTATCTTTTATTTCTTTTTTATCGACGACCATTATTCGATTTTATTATTTTGGGGATGGGAAAGGTCGCTTGGGATTTAATTATTTTCGATATTAGGAATAAACCATAATCATTTTCCTTTGCGTATTTTTTTATAAAACGGATAATAATCGATCTTATTTAGGTGCTTTAAATATCTCTAGGTTTAAATCCTAACCTTTATAATAATTTTTTAATTTTTTAAAGGTCCTATACCCTTTTTATTTGGCTATATCCTCCTTTATTATATTTGGGTTTAATATATGGATTTCGATAAGGGTTATATTTTCCGCTATTAATTTATTATACTTCGGGTACTTTTTCTTAAATTTCTAAAAAGTTATTATAAATAAGATTTTTTTGGCTCGGAGTACGCCTAACGGATAATTAGGCTTAATATAAAGTGCTTAGTTTAGGTTTTTTATAAAGCCCCATAGGATATTTTCTCTTATAGGGGACTTTTTAAGTTTTTTAATATATTTGGCTCCTAAAAAAGTCCATCCATAAATCTGGCCGGCTTCGTATAACCATATAAAAATAATAGCTTTTATTCCGATTTTTTTATATATTCCAATAATCCAATATTTATTAATAAAAATACGGAATTTTATTATATTTAATAACTCCGGTATATAAATATTCCCCTTAATGCCTGCTTTCCATAAATTATATAATATCCTAACCTTTTAATATATTTTATTAATTATATTACTAATAATCGTTTTATAAAAGTTTATTTGATAACCGATTTTAAAGTAATCTTTATAACGCTTTCCTTTTGGGGGTACCATTTTGGTCGGTATATTTCCTATGGTTAAAATCCCAACCTCCATATTAAGATTATTCGCTAATAATAAGGATAATAAAAAGTATAATAAATCCGATAAATCCTGGTTTTTTTTTAAATTATCCATTATTATATAGGCGTTTATTTAAATCTTATAAGATTCTTTAATCTTCCTTAAAGTCTTATCCTTTAAAGGAAGATTTTTCCCTGAATTTATAAAATGCCGGCTAATCGCTTATCGAATTTATTTTTCCATATACTTTATTAAATCCTTAATATCGTAAATGCCTAATTTTTCCATAATTGCGTTTAAACTCTTATCCTTTAATCCAGTATACGTGTTTAAAAAATATATTAATTTTATTTTCTCTTTACTCTTACTCTTAAAGCTTATCGATTACTTGTTTTTTTACTAAAATATAAAATGGCGATTATAGTTTTCCGGTAATATCCCTATATAATATATTCGCTCCTTTTCGCTTATTTTAGGCTTAATTAAATAAGCATCGTTTGCTTTACCAGCCTTTTTATATTATATAATTGCTCGATTATATAGGTTTTAAAGGCAATCCATAATATTTATTAACTCGCCTGGCCTATAAAGATTATTAATATCTTTTATGTCCAGCTTTTTTATAAGTTTTCCCAATATATTATATAGGATGGGTTTTAGGAAATAATTTACGGAATCCTTTAAAAGTCCTTTATTCCTTACTTTTATTAAAATCGCTTGCCAATGGTTAAAATATTATTGGATTAATTTATAGGTAGGGTCGATTTAAAAGTTTTATAAATCGGCGTACTTTTTTTAAGGATTTTAATATAAAAATTCGTTTTAAAGAATAAATCGTTTTATTATTAATATTAATAATTCTCCATAATCCGCCTCCATATTCTTTAAATCTATAATTCTTTTTTCCACCTTATTATAATAATAGTCTAATAGGTAAAGTATTCGTGCTATTATTCCTAAATTTATATTTATTATAACCTGATCGTACTTAATAAACTATAATATTATATTTTAATTTTTAAAATATTTTAAACCTTTTTTTCCTAATTTGGGTTTCCTACTTTTACGGGAGCATATTATTTAAGAAAATATTTTAAAAATTTGGTAAAATTTTGCGGCTTTTTTTAAGTTTAGGTGTATATTTTTAAGCTTTCTTATTAATTGCTCGGATATATATTTATATATAGCCTATATTATACGCTAATAATTATTTTAATCCTTTATTATTATTAACCCTATTATTATTATATTATTTGGGTTATTAAATTTCGATAATTTGCCCTTACCAATTTATTTGCGCGATCTTTTCCCTTAACGACGGGATTTAAATCTTTCCCGGTCGCTCGAATAAAATAAAAGTACGGAATTACTCCCAGTATTTCGGAATCGATTAAAAGCTTTTTTTTCCTTGGTTTGGATAATAATTTAAAATGGATTTTAAAATAATCTGGGATCGCCTTATACCGGAATGGGTAATCGGGACTTTTTTCCCTCTTTTAAATTAGGATTAAAAAATACTTTACGCTTTTCTTTTATATATTTAGGCTTTGGTTTTTAAGGAGTTTCCGTTAAAGGTTTTGGTTTTGGGTTTTTTTCCTTTTTTAAAGATTATGGTTTAGGCTTTATACCTTACCCTTTAGGTACGCTTAATATATCGCCGGATGGATTTTATAAAAGGTATAATGGTGTAATTTAGGGTAATCAGGCCTTTGTATTAATTAAGGATTGATTTATTATATGGATTTAATCTCCTTTTAAAACTCTCCTTTTTTTATTATAACACTTATTATAAAATATTAAAAATAACTCTTTTTCTCCTTTTTATTAACTCGCTTAAATAAAAGAAACTTTTTAGCCCCTTTTTAATATAATATAAAATGGTATAATATTTTTTACCTTTTTACCTTCCCCTAGTATAAGGAGAAGCTTTTAACCCCTTATTTAATTATAATTTCTTACCAAAGCTAAACCCCTTTTTTAAATGCCGAGATTATCCGACCTCCTTTTTTTAAAATTCGTACCATTTATTATTTTTTAATTCGAGTAGGCCTAATCGCTCACCTATAGAAAAGAATATAATATTGGTTTTTAAGGTTATTTTACGGTCTTTTATAACCGGCTCGATATATATATACCAAATCTTTAACCCTTATTTTACTTTTTTATTAACCCAAAACGAAAAAAACTTTTTTTACGCCCTATTTTAAGGCAATGTAATAATCCTTTTCTTATATTTAATACTTAAAATATATTAGTATTATTTACTTTAATTTTAAGCGCCCGCTTATTTAAACTTCTAAAATCCCTGGATTCTTTAAAAATAGCCGAAAGGAATCCTTTATAAAGGGGGCACCAAATGAGAAATAAATAAAGGTATTTTATTATTTTTATTAATAAAGAATAAGTATCTTGGTAAATCTAATAGGATAATGAGTATATAAAAAGTGAATACCTTATATTAAGGTAATAAATATTATAAGAAAGAACGTTATTATTATTCTTATAAAATGCCAAGAGTTTAATCCTTATATAGGTATACGCCTATAAATAAGGAAATCTCTTATTATTCTAATCTACCTATTATTAAGGAAAAACTAAAAACTAATAATAATCCTACATAAAGAAGTAAACATTTAATGCTTCCTTCTCACTATACTGGCCTTTTTTTTTTTATTAATCGAATTATAAAGGTTTTTTATATTTTTTTAAAAATATTTATTCCCTGGGGATAAATATTACGGAGTATTTTTTTATATTTTTTTTTTAAGGTTAGGTTTATAATAATAATAATATATTACTTTTTTTATTTTAAGCTCCCTAATTAATATATTGCGCTTTTTATTATAATATTATTTTTACCCTATTATTATAATAAAAGGTATTTTTAATATTATTTTTGGCGCCCCTTTTCAATTTTCTTTTAATATAAAAAATTTTTATATAATACGTTTAAGTTTTAAAAAAAAATATATTTATTATTATATAATTAAGGCTAAATTGGTTTTTTGGTTATTATAACCGGAAAATGTAATTTACGCTTGGTAAATTTTAAAACCGTATTTTTAGGCGTAGGTTTATTTTAAAATATTAATTTTTACGCTTATATTTATAATAATCCTGGCCAGCCTATTTTTTAGCCCTTTTATGCGTATTAATAAATACGGGCTCGGGTAAAAGAAAAAGGGAATTATTAAGGGGATTAATATTAATGGGTTAAAAATATTAATTAAATAAAAAACTGCCTTTTTTCCCTTTAATATTACCGCTTTTAGGCCTTTTGGCAGGCTTATAAATAAAACCCTAAAGTTTATACACTTATATTATTAATATCATTAATTATATATAAGGTTTATAAATTTTAATTCCTTTAGGGGTATATTATTAATAAAGCGTATTTTTATTTTAACCATTTGGTAAATATTAGGCTTATTTAAGATTATTTATTAATATCCCTTTGGTTTTTTACCCTTATAAATAATTTTATTAATAATTTCCTTTACCCTTATTTTATATACTAGTTTTTCTTATAAGGTTATTTTTATAGGTTATAATATTTATAATACCTCCGTAATTATTAACCCGTAAGGCCTCCTTATAATCTTTATAAATTATTTTTTTATTACCTTTTAAAAAATTAGGTCCGTGAATTTTAAAGGGTCCTTATGCTTATTATTTAAGGGCGCCTTTTTTTTCTTTTATATATTACGTTTTATTTTCTTTTTTATCGCGCCTAATACTTTTTCGTGGCCAGGATCCTTTTCTTTTCCTTTGGCACCTTTTTTTTCCCCAACCGCTTTAATTTTATCTTTTATTTTTACTTTTTTTAGGGGCCTACCTTATTTTTTTTTAATTTCTTCCTAATTATAATTAAAAACCGTTTGCGCCGTTTTATTATAAATATTAATAATAAGGGCTTTTATTATTATTTCCGCTTTTATATTTTCCTAATTTTTCCACAAATATTTCTTAACCATTATTATTTTGCCTTTTATTATAATAAATGGTTAATTATTTTAAATATTATTATTTTTAGGGATTTTATAAACCTTATTAATTAGGTTTATTTATAATTGGCGTATTTAAAGTACCTGGTCCTTTTTATTAATTAAGCCAGGCGTATTTTTTAAAAACTACGGGTTTTTTATAATTATATTTTAAGCCTTTTATACTTAATCGTATTAATCCTTAGGCATTTTTTTTATTTATAATACCGTAGGAATATTATTTTTATTAATAATTTTTTTATAATTATATTATTAAATATTTTAATAGGCCAGGTATTATAATAATACCAAAGGTATTCCCCGCTGTATTTATATTAAAGACCGGCGCCCGGCGCGATTGCTTAAATAATTAATTTAAAGTTTTAAAATAACCCTATATAGGATTATATAAAAAGCCAAAAGGACCCCCGGGATTTATAGGACTTTTAGGAGGGTAATAAACTATGGCGGTAAAAACCTAATTATAAAAATATAATTATTATTTAATATATTATATTTTCCCTTAAATATTATATTATTATTTAAAAATAATCCTGTATAGGATTATTCTATATTTTTTGGAATATTACCATTCTTAAATAAATAATTAAAGGTTTAACCAAATTAAATAATTTGGTTTTAAATACCGATTATATAATAAGATTATTAAACCTATTTCCCATTATAATATTATATTTACTCCTTTCGAAATCCTATCCTAATATTTAATAAAAGGGGTATTTATAAAGGATTTTATTAATTCGATTTTAAATATTCCATAAGTAATTATATAATATATAATTACTTTTTAAATATTAATAATATTTTATTACCTTGCTTTAATATTAAGGCCTTTTATTAAAATTAATTATTAATATAAAAAATACTTATACCTTTAAAATTTTTAAAGGGATTATATTGGTTTTTTGGGGGAATTTGGCCTAAATATAATAAAATCCTTGCGTATAATCCTGTTTAATTTAATAGGTTTAATTAAAATTATATTTATAATGGTTTTTATATTAAGGTTTATTTTCCTTAATTTTATTATTATCCAATACCAGCTTTATTTTTTTGCCTATTTTTTGATTTAATAACGCATATATATTAATTATGCTTAAAATATTTAATTTTTTAATTAGGTTTTATTTAATTATTTTGGGTAAAATTAATCGATTAATAAATATTTTATCGTTTTTTTATAATCGGAGCGCGGGCGGTAAATTACGGGGGTCGGTTTAATTCCTTTGGGCCATTTTAATTATATTATATTGGTTGGCTTATTAAAATTAGGGTTCGATGGGATTACGCGCGGTTTCCTTAGTACGGGCGGCGGTCCCTTTCTTTTCCTATTAAAATTTATTTCCGAATAGTTTTATTGTTTTTTTATATTAATCCAGGAACGCTTTAAGCTTTTGGAAAAGTTCCTTATAAATTCCGAGGTATAAATCGTTATTTATAATCCCTGTAAAACTATATAATTAAGCCTACGATATATTATTGAAGGCGTTTAAAAATACGTTTAATAAAATAATATTATTAATATAATCCGTATAGTTTTTTTTATATTAAGCGAGCCGGCGTTTTTACCCCGCAATATATAACCGTTATTAATTAATATTTTTATAGGCCAGTTTTAATAGGTAAAGCGCTTTAGGTTTATTATATTACGGCCTTTTTAAAAAATATCCCCATTTATAAATTCTGTTTTTAAGGCCTTTTTTATTTTAATTTATATTTCTCCCGTCGTAAACGATTTAATTAATTCGGTATAAATATTAATATAATATTATATAATATAATTTATTTTTTATATATTATTTATAAATATTGCCTGCTTAAATATTCGATTTAATTAATATATATATTAGCAAATATTATTTTCCTTAAATATTATATTTCCTTATATTTTAGGGAGCGGTAATGGTAATCGGATTATAATATATTAGTTTATTTTATAAGGATTATATTAATTAATATTAAATATTATTTTTATAAATTAACCGGGGAATGGTATTTATTTTATTTTTTAAAATATTAACAAAATATTCGTATTATATTTTGCCCGGGGTATTGGTATAATAAAAATTTTTAATAGCGGGATTTTTAGCGAAAAAGGGTTAAAAGGCGATTGTTCGGTTTTTTATTTATGTGGTAAGGTTTAAGTTTTATTAACGCTTTTAGGTATTTTCGTTTTCGAAAATTATTTTTAGGCCTAAAGCTTATTTATAAGGCGTTTTTTACCTTCCGTTATTATAATAATATTTTAATAAAAAAGCCTTTGCCGCGCCTTATTTTAAAAATATAATGTAATAAATTTAAATGGTGGAATAATTTTTTAAAAAATAAAATAATTTATAAAAAATAAAAAAAATTATAAAAGTTAGGATTTAAATAGGTTTTTAAAGGGTAATATAATACAGGATTATTTTTCCTTAACCTTAGGTTAAAAAATTATAAACGGTCCCTTAAAATTAAAAATGGTGGTAATAGTAATGTTTTTTAAACCTTTTAAGCGTAATCGTGGGATTTTTATAATTCGAAATAAGGAATTTATATAATCTTTTTAATAATTACTTTTTTATTTTCCGGGTATTAATATTATCCTTCCGGGGCCCTAATAGGTTTTATCCCTTATATTCCGCGCCTTATATTAAAAGATTTTAAGCTTTATAAGTATACCGTTTTACCGTTTTCCTTAATTACCTTACCCCTTATTATTAATTAATCCGCTCCTAATATTTATTAATTTACCGGCTTTTTATAATGCCGGGCGTAATATTAATTAGCTTATTTAAATTAAAAGGCCTCGCTTTACCTTCTCCTAAGCTTTAAACCTTTTATAATTTCCTTACCGCATATTTATCCCCCTTTTTTGGCCGCTTTTTTAAATAAAAAAAATTAGGCGCCTTTAAAGGGGGTGGGGAATTAACCATGGTTTTATAAATAAAAGCCTAAAAATTTGGCGTTTATAATTTATAAATTATTATAATTACCATATTTCCCTTTAATTATGGTCCGATTATAATAAAGCGTGGGACCCTAAACTTTTCCTAAATAAATTTAATTCTCGAAATCTTTTTTTTTTTAATAAGGCTTATATAGGATTACCCTTATACCAGATTCCTTAAAAAGGGATCGATCTTAATTTAAACGGGCGATTTATGTTTTTTTAAACCTTTTAAGGGATATTTCCCCTGGTATCCGTTAAGTCGGG
Organism: Zalerion maritima; assembly: GCA_022664585.2. Classification (NCBI taxonomy): domain Eukaryota; kingdom Fungi; phylum Ascomycota; class Sordariomycetes; order Lulworthiales; family Lulworthiaceae; genus Zalerion; species Zalerion maritima. Next base: position 34,720 of record JAKWBI020000486.1, read on the forward strand.
CACGGGGTTTAATATTAATAATAAAAAATAAAGCTTAATTTAAAAAACGGTGGGGATTAGGCTTTTATTTAAAAAACGATTTAATAATTATAAAAAACGGTATCCATTTTCCCTTATATTTTAAAACGCTTAATAGCTTTAATCCTTCCTTTTTTTATACCTTTTAAGGAGCGGTAAAGGTACTTTATAATTCTTATTTTTTATTTACGGGGTTTTAACCGGGATTATATAAATTATCCTTTTATTATAGAATTTTTAGGATCCTTTATAATCGTAATAAACCTTTATAAACCAAGCCCGATTATTATATATTTCCTTTTATTTATAAATAAAATATTAATATTATTTAATTTTACCTGTTTTTTCCCAAATCGGTTTAAAATACCTCCGTAATCTCCACCTTAATATTATTATTCCTTTAACCGGAATTATATAAATTATTTTTCCGCTATATAATTTTTAGGATTTTTTTTATAATTATAAGTAAGGTTATAATACGGGTTAATTTAAGGGCGCCTTATTTAGCCCCTAAGCTTTTACGGTAATTTTAATTAACCCTAATTATCCCTTTTCCTTAAAACTTTTTTTAATAATATAAGGGTATTTTTATTATTTTTCCCTTTATTTTAAGTTTAACCGGAATTATATAAATCGCCCTTCCGTTATATAATTTTTGGGATCTTTTATAATTATAATGCCCTCGGAATTTAAATTAGGCTTATAAAAATGTTCCTTTTATTTAAAAGTAGGATTATAATCCTGCTTTTTTTTATACGTATTAATACTTTTAATAATCCCTTTTTTTATTCCTTTTATAACCGAGTAAATAAAGGTTTTTTCGTTATATTACGCCTTAATTTTACGCCGGATTTCCGTAATATAATAAGGATTTAATTATTTATTAATTTTTATTATTTTGTTTATAAGGGTATAATAAAAATGTATAGTTTTATTTAATATTTAAAATGTAATCCTTTTTTAATTTTTTTATTATAATTATATATGTATTTTTAACCGGTACCGGGCCTATTCCGGAATCGAATTCCTATTATTTGGCTTTAACCCTTATAGGTTTATAATATTATTAGGATAATCCTATAATACCGTAAAACTTTTATATTATTTTTTTTTTAAAAATATATTCCCTGATTTTTTTATAATAATAAATCGTTTAAAGTATAAATGGTTAATTTTTAAAAGGCTTTTAAACTCCGTATATTATATAAGTTTACCTAATTTTATTTATTATTACCCTTAATTTATTATACTTATTTCATTTTAAGGGTAATTTATTTTTAACCGAATATTACGCTTTATTATTATAAAAAAAAAACTGCCCCCCTTAAAAAGTATAATTTATAGGATTTTTTAAAATTTTATAATACAATGTATTGGTCGGTTTTTACTTTTATTATAATATAAATATCCGTTTCCGCTTTTTATAATATAAATATTACGAATTTTTTACCGGTATACCGTAAAAGGGTTCTTTTACCTTAATATAATAATTTCCGCGGATTTTTATTTATATTTAT
>JAKWBI020000487.1:0-35912 GCA_022664585.2 Zalerion maritima
ATTTTCACGATATGTGTGGCGGATACTACGTATTCCCACACCTTACTTCCTGCGTGGAAGTACCGGATATTAATTAATAAAAAATACGCGCGCAATGGAATATATAAAGGGTAAAAAAAAAAGGGAAAGGGTGCGTAATAGTAGTTTAAATAATTTTAACGAATTAGGCTTTTATTCCGGTAATATATATTCTTCCCTAAAAGATTTATAAAGGCGGTTATTACCCCTTTTTTTTTCTAAGGCCACCTGGCCCCTCCGCCTTCGGTATACAGGATTAATTATATAAACAAAATTTAAATTTATATTATTTCCTAATTTTAACTCTATTATATCCTTTTGGTTTTCCGTATAAAAATTAAACGGGTTTACCCTTTTACGGGCTATGGAATTTACCCTAATATTAAAAAGCTTAAAATGTATTAAAAAAGGCCTAAGGCTTATATAAATATTAAATATATAAAAATATATCCCGGTAATATTTATATTCGTATTTAGGCTTTACCACTTCTTATTATTAACCAAATAATCCTGGGGATTATTACCTTCCGTTATTATATATAAAAAAACCTCGTGCCAAATAATAATGCTAATTTCGCCTTATAACCACCCTACTTTAAAAAAAATCCTTAATAAATTAAGGCCCATTATAAACCTTAAATAATTTATATAAAATACCTTTATTTAATTTATAAAATACCTTATATAATTATTAGGCGGTGGCCCGAAAAAATATAATATATGGTTTTTTTTCCCTTTTCCCCTTATGCTTAATTTTAATTCTCGAAAGCGGTATTATAACCTTTTCCTATTATCCTTTAATTTTTAAAATATAAAGGCCTTTTTATTAATATAAACCTCCCTTTTTATTTACGTATAAATCCACGTTATTTTTTATTTATAAATTATAATCCTAAGCGTTTTTAATATTATAAAATATTAAGATCGGTAAAAGGGGCTAATTTATATAAAAATAATTATTATAAAAAGGACCTTAAACCAAAGGCCGTACTTTTTAAATATACCCCTATTGGTTTTATTTTAAAGTATTATTAAAAACCTTATATAAGCCTTTTATATATACCTTTTAAAATTCTTTATTGCGTTTTTTAGTATAAATATAATAAATATTATACCCTTATAATAATTTTAAATAAAGATTATTCGCGGGTTTTTTTACCCTTTTATTATAAGGTTAACCCCTGCTTTTATTATACCAAATAAATCGTAATTCTTAAAAAACGGGTATTATAGGGGAATTATAAGGGCCGCCTAATCTTTAATAATTGGTATATTTTAGGCCCCCTTAAAGGTTTAAAATCCGCAATTATAAACCTAATATTATTTACCCCGTTATATATTTCGAGGTAATCCTTATAGGTAATTAATTATTAATAAAAAAAGGTTGGTCGTATTTTAATAATTTAGTAATATTATACATATATGCCTAAATATTTATAAAAAACGCTTTGGTAATAATGGGCCTTCGGAGCCATTGGCGGAAGCGGTCGTTTTTATAATGGTTAATAAAATTAAGCATATTTTTAATAATTACGCTTATATTCCTTTAAGCAATTTTTTTAAACTTTGGATTATTTATATATAAAATATATAAAGGGATTAACCCTCCCTAGCGGGCCTGGTTTTTATATAAGCGCTAAGGTTTAATAAGGGCTTTTATATAAAAAATCACCTTTCGGAATAATTTAAATAAAAACTCCGATTAATATTTAAGCATTTAAGCGTTAGTTTTATTCTTTAGCCTTAATCCTTTAAAGGTATAATCTTTTATTATTAAAATAATACTGCTTAGGGCTTTTTCGCTTTATTAGGTAATAATAAAAAATAAAAAGTATATTTGGATTAAAATTTTTAGGTTAAAAGGGTTAAAAAGGCACCAAATGCCGGGGTTTAGGTTAAGGGTAATATAAGCTTTTAAAGGGTAAGGGAATTTAAAAATAAGGAATTAAATTAAAATGGAAAATAAATTAAGCAGGATTATATATAGGGATTTAAAATTGGAAAATGGTATAGTTGGAAAAAATTAAGGAAATATAAGGGGGAAAAAAGGGGGTACTTGTACTTATAAGGCTTAAATATATTGGTAGGTTTTAAATAAACGGTGGTATTTTTTTAAATAAATAGGTATTTCTTTAAACGTTTCCATTATTACCCTTTTGCCCTATTACCCTTATAATTCCTATAACTTTTATAATTATCAGCGGGCCTTCCATTTTTAATCGAATAATTATATAAATATTTTGGCCTAACTTTTTTCCCTTTTTTTCCTCCTATACCTTTAATAATTCTTCCTTTTATATACTTTTTATTAATGCCTTTTTTCTTTTTATAATACTTTTCTTTTTATATATTCCTTACTTTTTTCCCTTCCTTCGAGCCCTTTTTCCCTTAAATATTCGCTCCCTTTATTACCCCCTTTTTTTAATTTACTCCTTAATCCTTTTAAAATATATTTTATTTAAATTAAAATAATAATAAGGAGGCTTATAAAGGGCTCCTTAATCTTTTGGCTTTTATTTAACGTTTACCAATAATTAATAAGCCTTTTAATTTTTCTAAATTTATTATACTTATAAGCCAGCCTTTTTTTTTTTTTATACCTTATTATATAATTTTCGCTTTCCCTCGCCTTTATATTTTTCCTCCTTTTATAAAAGGGCCCGGGGCTTATATTATAAGGAACCGCACTCGGATTATTAAGCGTTTTATTTATAATTAGGCGGCCCTTTTAATTAACGCCACTTTTATTATTATTCGAAACCTTTTTTTAAATATATTTTTTCCAAATTATTAATTTTATATAAAATTATTCGGTTTTAATTTCCCTGGTAATTATTCCTACTCTTTTTTCTTTACCGGTTAGGCCGTAAGGCCGTATTAATCGGGTACTTTAAAACCTAACCATTAATTTTAACGGTTTTACTCGGCTCCTTTTATCCCCCCTATTACCTTATACCTTTTATTAATTTAGCCTTATATAATAAACCAGCCCGGGCCTTTTCTCCCAGGGTTTATTTAGGAGGTCCTCTTTTACCTTTTCCTTTAATTTAATCCCCTTAAATTAACCACCCAAGCGTACGGTTATAATTTTTAAAATTAAAATGCCTTTTAGGCACGATGCCGTTTAGGCCTTCCAGTTTGGTATTCTTTCGCCGAGGCTATTCTCGAGCCTTATTAAAAGGACCCGGTTTAAGCCGGTTTTTAATTTCGTTTATAAGGTTTATTCCACCTTCGCACCCTTTCCATTTTTACCTCCTAGGGCTAAGCAGGATTAATCATTATTATTTTTTTAAAATATCCTTTATTATTTCCAGTTTGGCCTATTTAGGGACCCTCCTTTAAATTATATTTATATAATTATATATATTAACCTGGATATATTTAAAACCCTTCCTAAAACTACCAGCCTGGCCTTTATATTATATAAATGGATTAATCGGCCTATTATTATTCCTATTTTATATAAAGGCTTCTTAGGGCAAATTATAAATAGTTTATATTCCTTTTTTTATTTTTATTATTAATAAACACTGGCCGTATAATTTAAGGGTATAGTAAATAAAAACCCTTATAAATATTATACCTCCGGGTGGGTAAATTATTTTTAAAATTAAAAGCCTAATATTTTTATTTATTATATATTCCCCTTTTTCGAATATATTTTTATTTTTAAATATACCGGGGATAAGTATAATAATTACCTTTGGTTTGGCGAGGTTTATATAACCGAAAATAAAGGCCTTAAAAAATATATATTAATTTCGAACTCCGATTTTTTTATAATAATTATACCCCTTACGAGAAATTCCGTATTAAAAAATTATTTAATAATACGGTATAGGAGTAAAATATTAAGCATTAAAAGGATTATTTCGAAATTATTTTTAACGGCCCTAATTTTTTAAAGGTTATAAATATTTTAAATTTAAGGGTTAAAAATATTCCCGGTTTAACCAGGCCTTTTATATAACCGGTATAAGGATTTAATTCTTTTGGCGCTTATAATCGAGGGGGTGGCCGAGGTAAAACTCCTAAAGGAAATAATAATAATAGCGCGGCGGCCTTTTAGGCTCCTATTTATTGCAAGGGTTTACGCTTTCGCAAAAAATAAGGAATATTACAAATTTTTTAAAATTAAACCATAATTTCTTCGTCCCGCAATTAATCCTTTCGCTATTATTAAAATAAAAATTATACTATACAGGACTATCTAATGGCGTCCTTTAATATAAAAAATTAAGTTTTTCCTATAAAGGAATTTTTACTCTTATATATAGCCCTTTAAATAAAAATCCCGCCCTTTTTTCTCCGTAAATTAAACAAATAAACTAAAATTTAAACGGGTAACCTTTTTTTAAAATTGGGAAATTATTTTTAATTACCATTTATAAATAATTTAAAATAAGGCCATTCGGTATAATATAAAAACGGAAAAAAAAAGCGTAAAAATATTCCCTTTTAAACTTTTAAATAAGGGGATATGGTTTTTCTTTTATATACGTATATACACCTCGGGCTATTAATAAAGCTTTAAATATATGGTTTTTATTAAATCCTTTTATAATATTTGGTTTTAAATTAATTAGGGCTTATTATTATATAAAGGAGGGAATATAAAAAAAGGGGAATTTCTTTTTATATAATAATTCCTTTAAAAATCTTATAATATTATACAGTTTTATTCCTTTATAAAAGGAATATTACCGAATTTTTCCGTGGCTATTATTAAAATTTAAAATCGTACTTTTTTTATTATTCTTAAAAAAGATACTTTCCCCGATTCCCGCTTTTCGTTTTTTAATTTTTTTATATTACGTGGTTTTTTTAATTATAATATTATAATAATACATTCGGTTAAATCGTTTTTTTCCTTTTAATCGTTATTATAAAATATTACCGTTCGGTATTAATTCTTACCTAAACTTTTTAATATATTATCCTTAATATAACTTTCCGAGCCATTTTTTTTATCGCTTAATCCTATATAATCCTCTCCTAATTTATTATTTTATTTTAAATAAGGTTCCCATTTTTTCCAGGTATTATTATTAATTCCTACCGGCTTATTCCACCACCCGTTTTTTTAAATAAATTTTTTAATTTTATTATTCCCGATTATACGTTTAAAAAAAGGGCTCCCTTTATAAAATTCCTTAAACTATACTATTCTTCCTTTATTCGAAAGCTTATAAATAATATAAGGTTTTATTTATCAAGGGTTTTACTTATTCTTTATACTTTTAACCCTTATAATTAATATCCATTATAATATTAAATCCCCTTTTTTTAATAAGATTTTCCTTATCTTTTCGTTATTTTTTTTATCCACGTACTTGGCCCTGGCTTCCCTATTCCGTTATAAAATTCGGGCTACCTTCGCCAAATCCGTTTTTTTCCGTTTTATTACCCGGCTCCTTTCCGCTAAAAAATCCGCGTACGGTATATTACCTTTTCAATTAATTATTCTTTAAATAAGAAGCGCCATTTTAATAAGGGTAACCATCTTTTAACCGTATAATAATACGTATAGGGAAAATCTTATAATTTGGTTTATTATAATTTTTTATATTATTAATACCCTTAGGTATATATTAACCTAATTACCGCTTAATTTTAATAATATATCCCTGGTATTTAAATGGTGGTATTTTATTCCCCCTTATAATTATAAATTATACGCCAATATTATAATCTTAACCAGGCTTATTTACTTTATAAGCTTATTTAAAAACCCTCGGTTTTTTGGTCCTTTATTAATTACCAATTTCCCATATATTTTATACTTATAAATTATATTTTGCCAAATAAAATTGGCCATTTATCCTACGGTGGCTTTTTATAATAATTGCCCTTTAATCCATTTTATTAAATTATATTTGGTTTATATAATATAAATATACCCTTTTCTTAATAATATTTAAAAAATATTAAGCGAAATTTTAAAAAAAGGGGTTAAAATAAGGTTAAAAATCTTTAGCGGTATATTAAACCTTTAAGGGTTTCGCTTTTAATAAATTAGGCAGGTTTTTAATACCTTTTATACCTACTTTTATTATCCTTTTTAATAATAATATTAAATAATAAAATTAAATATAATATTCTATTTTTTATACCCTTCGTAAATATAATTATTTTAAATAATATATTTCCGGGTTTAATTATTATTAACCATTAATTATAATTATAATTTATCCCTTAAGGTTTTACATTAAAGCTTTTAATCCTTTATTAAATAATTTAAAGCCTTCCTTTTTTAATAAAGGAATAATTTATAAGGAATATCGCTCGATTTTTTTAGGGTAATAAGAAAATACATTATTTTTCGGGATTTATTACTTTATACTTCTCCTCCCAAAATCTTAATATTTTTTTAATTTTATACAGCCCTAAATATATATAATTATATATTAATAAAATTTTCGATATTTTCCTCCAGTTTATTATCTTTCTCGTTTAAGGGTCCTAGAGATTTTTGTAATAATACATTTACCATAATATTTTTATTTCCTAATATATATTTTATATTAAAATTAAATTACCGTATTTATATAATCCATTTAATAATAAATATTCCGGGTAAATTAATAATAATATTATTAAATTATTATATTATATTAATCGCATTTATTTTAAGGGTAAAATACGCGCCGTATAAGTAATTCCGTAATTATTTTAAAGTTATAAATAATCCCTTATATTTTAATTTGGCCAAATAATATATTCTTTCGGCTTTTTTTTAATAACCAAATTCGTACCTCGCTATTAAAATCTTCCCTTCTTTTTTTTAACCAATCCATACTCCCTATCCGATTTCTAATATATTTACTTTAATAATAATACGCCCTACCTCCGGGGAATAATTAATTTTAATTAAAACTGGGGGTAATATTAAGGCTTACTTAAAAATCTTTATTATTTTTATATATTTTTCCTCCCAAATAAATTGCGCCCTTATACGCATAAATTTATATAAGGGTTTAATAATATAAGTAAAATCCTTAATAAATATTCGGTAAAAAACCATTATATTAATAAATCTTTTAATATCCAATATATTTTTAAAAACCGTTCACTTTTTTATTTTAATAATCTTAATTTATTTAGGATTATGGCCATTCGTTCCGTATATAAAACCTATTATTACGGTTAATTTCTGGCACCATTTAAATTTAACCATAAAAATTATAATCCCGGCCAATTTATTCCGTAATAATATTTAATCCAAATTCCTAATATATTCGGCCATATATTACCGTACCCCTGGGTAAATTTCTCGCCCATCGTATATAATAATAAGACCTTTAACCGTAATATTATCGATAAATATCCTGTATATTATTAAAATAAAACCTAAAAAAATAATAAAAATAATCCTATAAAATTAAATAATATTATTCGTTCCTCCCTGCGGAAACGTGGTTATTTTAAATAGGCCGGCGAATATTATAAAAATAATAAGATCTCGGGATTTTGGATTAAGCACCATTTAATCGTATTCGGAGTAAAAATCCAGGAATAAAATAAATTAATAATAGGTTATATTTTTTATAAACTTATCGGTAATTAAAGGTATAAAAGTATTACGAATTATAACCGAATTAAGCCTTTCCGCTAAATTAATTAAACGGTATTTCCCATTTTTTTTTATTAAAAACCAAGGGTTACGGTACGCCGTTTAGTTTGGCTTAATTACCCCCTTTTTTCTTTACTCCTTAAGTATTTCGATTACCACTATTATTAACGCCTTAAAAATAAAAATACTTTTAATTTACCACCCTATATAAGGTACCGTATCGATCTTTTAAAAAGGGGTTATATTAAAATTAACTTTACCTAAATATTCCTAAAACCATATTAATATTTATTTTTTATTTATAAATATATTTATAAATATCCTTTATTTTTCCCTTTATAATTCCCCAAGGGATTTTAAAATCTTATTGCTTTTTTTTAATATAAACCTGGTACCGCTGCACCTTACCTTATATAATTATAAATAAATATATTCGCTTTATTAAATATTATTATAATTTTTTTTTAATAGTTTATTTTTTTCTTATTTTTTCTTATACCAGTCCGGGTTTACGGGGGCCGCTTTATACCTTATTTAAATATCCACGGGCTTTATCTTATCCGCTATACATTTATATATAATAAAAATATTAATAATATTAATATTATTAAAGGGAAATACCTTTTAAGCTCCGCCAATGCTTAAAATTTTATTAATAATAAAGTTTTATATTTTTCTTTTATTATTTCGCAGTTTTTAATTATTACCCTTATAATACTTTTCTGGGAAAATATCCAACCTTTTTCTAATAATTTTTCTTTTATAATTAAGGTTCCGTGGGTAATTATAAAATTTTCTACGCTCCTGCCCTTTTAATTAATAAAGGGTAACCTTTATATTTAATTCTCCGGTCCAAATTTCTTTATTTAAAAGATTCTCCCCTCCTTACGGCCTATTAATATACCCCTGCAAAGGTATATCCTCCTTAAACCTTTTTATAAGGCGCTTAACTTTCTTTATAAAAAATTAACCTATTATTTTTTCGTTATTTAAATCCAAAACTTTTATTATATAGGCAGGCATTTCGATTTTATTAATACGGGGTTTCCCTAATTTTATACTAACCTTTTTTTTTTTTAATTAAATTATAAAGGCTTCCTATATTTTCCTAAAAACCTTTATTCCCTAAAAATAAATATTACGGAGTATTTTTTTATATTCTTTTTTTAGGGTTAGGTTTATAATAATAATAATATAATTACTCCCTTTTATTTTAAGCTCCCCGATTAATATATTGCGCTTTTTATTATAATATTATTTCCACCCTATTATTATAATAAAAAGTATTCCTAATATTATTTTTGGCGCCCCTTTTCGATTTTTTTTTAATATAAAAAAATTCTACATAATATGTTTAGGTTTTAAAAAAACGTGCACCCATTATTATATAACCAAGGTTAAATTAATCTTTTGGCCATTATAACCGGAAAACACAACTCGCGTCTGGTAAATTTTACAACCGTATTTTTAAGCGTAGGTTCGTTTTAAAATATTGGCTTTCGCGCCTATATTTATAATAACCCTGGCCAGCCTATTTTTTGGCCCTTTTATATATATTAATAAGCACGGGCTTGGGTAAAGGAAAAAGGGGATTATTAAAGGGATTAATATTAATGGGTTAGGAATATTAATTAAATAAAAAACCGCCTTTTCTTCCTTTAATACTGCCGCTTTTAGGCCTCCTGGCAGGCTTATAAATAAAACCCTAAAGTTTATACGCTTATATTATTAATATAATTAAATATATATAAGGTTTATAAATATTAATTCCTTCGGGGGTATATTATTAATAAAACTTATTTTTATTTTAATTATTTGGTAAATATTAGGCTTATTTAAAATTACCTATCGGTATTTTTTTGGCTTTTTACCCTTATAAATAATTTCGTTAATAATTTCCTCCACCCTTATTTTACCTACCAGTTATTCTTATAAGATTATTTTTATAAATTATAATATTTATAATACCTTTATAATTATTAATCCGTAAGGCCTCCCTATAATTTTTATAAGTTATTTTTTTATTACCTTTTAAAAAATTAAATTTATAAACTTTAAGGGGTCCTTACGCTTATTGCCTAAGGGCGCCTTTTTTTCCTCTTATATATTATATTCCATTTTCTCCTTTATTATATCCAATATCTTTTTATGGCCAGGATCCTTTTCTTTTCCTTTGGCGCTTTTTCCTTCCCCAACCGCTTTAACCTTATTTTCCACTCTTATTTTTTTTAAGGGCCTACCTTGTTTTTTTTTAATTCCTTCCTAATTATAATTAAAAACCGTTTGCGTTATTTTATTATAAATATTAACGATAAAGGTTTCCGCTATTATTTCCGCTTTTATATTTTTTTAACTTTCCCATAAATACTTCTTAATTATTACTGCCTTACCTTTTATTATAATAAATGGCTAATTATCCTAAACACCATTATTCCTAGGGATTTTATAAACCTTATCGGTTAGGTTTATTTATGGCTGGTATATTTAAAATACCTGGTCCTTTTTATTAATTAAATTAGGCGTATTTTTTAAAAACCAGGGGTTTCCTATAATCGTATTTTAGGCCTTTTATACCCGATCGTATTAATCCTTAGGCACCTTCTTTTATTTATAATACCGTAAAAATATTATTCTTATTAATACTTTTTCCGTAATTATATTATTAAATATCTTAATGGGTCAGGTATTATATTCGCTCCTTTTAAAATCCTATCCTGGTATTCGATAAAAGGGATATTCATAAAGGACTTTATTAATTGGATCCTAAATATTTTATAGGCAATTATATAATATATGGTTATTTTTTAAGCATTAATAATATTTTATTACTTTAATCTGGTACTGGGGCCTTTTATTAAAACTGGTTATTAATATAAGGAATACTTATACTTTTAAAATTTCCAAAAGGATTATACTGGTTTTCTAGGGGAATTCGGCTTAAATATAATAAAATCCTCGCGTATAATCCCGTTTAATTTAATAAATTTAATTAAAATTATACTTATAATGGTTTTTATATTAGGGCTTATTTTCCTTAATTTTATTATTATCCAATACCAGCTTTATTTTTTCGCCTATTTTTTAATTTAATAACGTATATATATTAACCACGCTTAAAGTATTTAGCTTTTCAGCTAGGTTTTATTTAATTACTTTAGGCAGGACTAATCGGCTAATAGGTATTTTATCGCTTCCTCGTAGTCGGAGCGTGGGCGGCAAATCGCGGGGGTCGGTCTAATTCCTTTGGGCCATTTTAATCATATTATATTGGTTGGCTTATTAAAACTGGGGTTCGATAAAGTTACGCGCGGCTTCCTCAGCGCGGGCGGTGGTCCCTTTTTTTTCTTATTAAAACTTATTTCCGAACAGCTTTATTATTTTCTTACACTAATCCAAAAACGCTTTAAACTTTTAAAAGAGTTTTTTATTAATTTCGAGGCATAAATTATTATTTATAATCCTTGCAAAATTATATAATTAAACACACGATTTATTATCGAAGGCGTTTAGAAACGCGTTTAATAAAATAATATTATTAATATAACCCGTATGGTTTTTCTTATATTAAGCGAGCCGGCGTTTCTACCCCGTAATATATAACCGTTATTAATTAATATTTTTTATAAATTAATTTTAATAGGCGAAGCGTTTTAGGTTTACCATATTACGGCCTTCCTAAAAGGTATCCTTATTTACGAATTCCGTTTTTAAGGCCTTTTTTACTTTAATCCATATTTTTCCTATAATAAGCAATTCGATTAATTCGGCGTAAATATTAATACAATATTATATAATATAATCTATTTTTTATATATCGTTTATAAATACTACCTGCTTAAATATTCGATTTAATTAACGCGTATATTAGGAAATATTATTTCCCTTAAATATTACGCTCCTTTATATACCAGGGAGCGGTAACGGTAATTAAATTATAATATACTGGTTTATTTTATAGGAATTATATTAATCAATATTAAATATTATTTTTATAAATTAGCCGGGGGATGGCGTTTGTTTTATTTCTTAAAATATTAAAAAAACATTCGTATTATATTTTGCCCGGGGTATTAATATAATAAAAGTTCTTAATAATAGGATTTTAAGCGAGAAAAGGTTAAAAGGCGATCGCTCGGCTTTTTATTAATATAATAAAATTTAAGCTTTATTAATACTTTTGGGTATTTTTACTTTCGAAAATCGTTTTTAAGCCTAAGGCCTATTTATAAGGCGTTTTTTACCTTTCTTTACCGTAATAATATTCTGGCAAAAAAGCCTTCGCCGCGCTTTACCTTAAAAATATAATATAATAAATTTAAATGGTGGAATAATTTTTTAAAAAATAAAATAATTTATAAAAAATAGAAAAGATTATAGGAGTTAGGATTTAAATAGGTTTTTAAAGGGTAATATAATATAGAATTATTTTTCCTTAGCCTTAGGCTTAAGAATCGTAAACGGTCCTTTAAAATTAAAAATAATAATAATGGTAATGCTTTTTAAATCTTTTAAATATAATCGTGGGATTTTTATAATTTAAAGTAGGAAACCTATATAACCTTTTTAATAATTACCTTCCCATTTTCCGGGTATTAATATTATCCTTCCGGGGCCCTAATAGGTTTTATTCCTTATATCCCGCGCCTTACGCTAAAAAATCTTAGGCTTTATAAGTATACCGTTTTACCATTTTTCTTAATTACCTTACCCCTTATTATTAATTAATCCGCTCCTAATAATTATTAATTTGCCGGCTTTTTATAAGGCCGGGCGTAATATTGGTTAGTTTATTTAGGCTAAAAGGCCTCGCCTTACTTTCCCCTAAGCTTTAAACCTTTTATAATTTCCTTACCGCATATTTATCCCCCCCCTTTGGCCGCTTTTTTAGGTAAAAAAGATTAGGCGTTTTCGGAGGGGATGGGGAATTAATTATGGTTCCATAAATGGAAGCCTAAAAGTTTAGCGTTTATAATTTATAAATTATTATAATCGCCATATTTCCTTTTAATTACGGTCCGATTATAATAAAGCGTAAAACCCCTAAACTTTTTCCAAATAAATTTGGTTTTTAAGATTTTTTTTTCCTTTTTTCTGGTAAGGCCTATACAGGATTACCCTTATACCAAATTCCTTAAAAGGGGATCGACCTTAATTTAAACGGGGGATTTATATTTTCTTAAACCCTTTACGGAATATTTCCCCTGGTATTTATTAGATCGGGCACGGGGTTTAATATTAATAATAAAAAATAAAACTTAATTTAAAAAACGGTGGGGGTTTAGGCCTTTATTTGAAAAACGACTTAATAATTATAAAAAACGGTATTTATTTTCCCTTATATTTTAAAACGCTTAATGGCTTTAATCCTTCCTTTTTTTTATACCCTTTAAAAAACGGCAAAAGTATTCCATAATTCTTATTCTTTATTTACGGGATTTTAACCGGGATTATATAAATCGTCCTTCCATTATATAATTTTTAGGATCCTTTATAATTATAATAAACCCTTATAAATTAAGCCTAATTATTATATATTTCCTTTTATTTATAAATAAAATATTAATATTATTTAATTTTGCTTATTTTTTCCTAAATCGGTTTAAAATACCTTTATAATCTCCACCTTAATATTATTATTCCTTTAACCGGAATTATATAAATTATCCCTCCGTTATATAACTTTTAGGATTTCTTTTATAATCGTAAATAAAATTATAATACGGGCCAGTTTAAGGGCGCCTTATTTAACCCTTAAACTTCCGCGGTAATTTTAACCAGCCCTAATTATCCCTTTTTTTTTAAACTTTTTTTAATAATATAAGGGCATTTTTATTATTTTTCCCCTTATTTTAAATTTAACCGGAATTATATAAATCGCCTTTCCGCCACGTAGCTTTTAAAATCCTTTATAACCGTAATACCCTCGGAGCTTAAATTAGGCTTATAAAAATATTCCTTTTATTTAAAAATAGGATTATAATCCTATTTTCTTTTATACGTATTAATACTTTTAATAATCCCTTCCTTTATTCCTTTTATAACCGAATAAATAAAAGCTTTTTCGTTATATTACGCCTTAATTTTACGCCGGATTTCCGTAATATAATAGGGGTTTAATTATTTATTAGCCTTTATTATTTTATTTATAAGGGTATAATAAGGGTATATAATTTTGCTTAATATTTAAAGCCTAATCCCTTTTTAGCCTTTTTATCGTAATTATATACGCGCTTTTAACCGGTACCGGGCCTATTTCGGAATCGAATTTCCATTATTTGGCTTTAATCCTTATAGGTTTATAATATTACGAGGATAATTTTATAATACCGTAAAATTTCCGTATTATTTTTTTTTTTAAGAATATATTCCCTGGTTTTTTTATAATAATAAATCGTTTAAAATATAGGTGGTTGGTTTTCGAAAGGCTTTTAAGCTCCGTATATTATACAGGTTTGCCCAGCTTTATTTATTACTTCCCTTAATTTATTATGCTTGCTTTATTTTAAGGGTAATTAATTTTTAACCGGATATTATATTTTATTACCGTGGGAAAAAAACTGCCCCCCCTAAAAAATACAGTTTACGCGATTTTTTAGGTTCTTATAATATAATATATTAATCGGTTTTTAATTTTATTATAATATAGGTATTCGTTTCCGCTTTTTATAATATAAGTATTATAAATTCCTTACCGGTATACCGTAAAAGAATTCTTCCATTTTAATATAATAATTTTCGCAAATTCCTATTTATATTTATTAATATAATTCCGTATAATATTATTCCTTAATTATAATTATTAACCTAAATTAATTAAGGGGAGAAAATGGTAAAAAAATTCCTTAAATTTTAATTTTAAAAAATATAGGCTTATTACCGAAATTTAAATTCGTAAATCCTGGTTAAATTTTTAAAAAATATAACGGGAAATAGGTTTAATAATCTCGCTATATAATTGGTATTTAAAATTAAATTATTTAATTTAATTAAACCTTTAATTATTTATTTAGGAGTGGTAATACTCTAGAAAATATAAAATAATCCTATATAGGATTATTTTTAAATAATAATATAATATTTAGGGGAAAATATAATATATTAAATAATAATTATATTTTTATAATTAAATTTTTACCGCCATGGTTTATTGCCCTTTTAAAAGTCCTATAAATCCCGGGGGTCCTTTTGGCTTTTTATATAATCCTGTACAGGATTATTTTAAGGCTTTAAATTAATTATTTAAATAATCGCGCCGGGCGCCGGTCTTTGGTATAAATACAGCGGGGGATACCTCCGGCACCGCTACAATAATAGTTTAATTGGTTAAAGCCAAATCGTTTATTAAAACTGTAAACCTAAAATGCATAAGTTCAAATTAGCCAGTAGCCACGTTTTTCAGAATTTTAAAAAACTTTCCAATTAAGCCAAACGATATTAGTAAGCAATTAAAATAAATAAGCATTTAAAATGAGTAAGCCATTAAAATGAGTGGGCAATTGAAATAAGTAAGCAATTAAAATATATAGAAATAAAGGAGTGAAGGAATAAGCGAGTAATATAAATAGAAATAAAATAAGGAAAACAAAAATAAAGAAATAATAAGCGAATAGATAAAAGAAATAAAAGGTAAAATAAAAAAAATAAAAAAAAATAAAACATAAAAGAATAGAAGGTATAGGATAAAAAGCGAATAAAAGAAATGAAAATAGAATAAAAAGAGAATAAAATAAAGAGAAATAAAATACAAGGCGAATAAAATAAAATACCAACTTTCTGAATAACTTAAATCGCATTAGCGATTTTCACGATATGTGTGGCGGATACTACGTATTCCCACACCTTACTTCCTGCGTGGAAGTACCGGATATTTAATAATAAAAATAAAGGAAGGAATATAAACCATTTATAATTTGCCTTAGGAAGCCTTTATATAGGATGGGAATAATAATAGGCCGATTAACCCTTTTATATAATACAGGGGCCAGGCTGGTAGTTTTAAGAAGGGTTTTAAATATATTTAGGTTAATATATATGGCTATATAAATATAGTTTAAAGGAGGGTTCTTAAATAGGCCAAATTGGAAATAATAAAGAATATTTGAAAAAAGTAATAATAATTAGTCCTGCTTAGCTTTAGAAGGCGAGAATAAAAAGGGTATAAAAATGGAATAAATTTTATAAACGAAATTGGAAACCGGCTTAAACCGGGTCCTTTTAATAAGGCTCGAGGATAATTTCGGCGAAAGAATGCCAAGCTGGAAGGCCTAAACGGTATCGTGCTTAAAAGGCATTTTAATTTTAAAAACCGTAATCGTATACTGGGGTGGTTAATGTAGGGGGATTAAATTAAAGGAAAAGGTAAAAGAGGACCTTTTAAATAAACCCTAGGAGAAAAGGCCCGGGCTGGTTTATTATATAAGGTTAAATTAATAAAAGGTACGAGATAATAAGGGGGATAAAGGGAGCCGAATAAAGCCGCTGGAATTAATGGTTAGGTTTTAAAATACCCGATTAATACGGCCTTGCGGCCTAACCGGCAAAGGAAAAGGAATAAAAATAATTACCAGGGAAATTAAAATTAAATAGCCCTGTATAAAATTAATAATTTGGAAAAAATATACCTAAAAAAGGGTTTTGGGTAATAATAAAAATGGTATTATAATAATGCCGGAGGTATCCCCCGCTGCATTTATACCAAAGACCGGCGCCCGGCGCAATTGCTTAAATAATTAATTTAAAGCCCTAAAATAGTCCTGTATAGGATTATATAAAAAACCAAAAGGATTCCCGGAATTTATGGGATTTTTGGGAGGGTAATAAACCATGGCGGTAAAAACTTAATTATAAAAATATAATTATTATTTAATATATTATATTTTCCCCTAAATATTATATTATTATTTAAAAATAATCCTATATAGGATTATTTTATATTTTCTGGAATATTACCACTCCTAAATAAATAATTAAAGGTTTAACCAAATTAAATAATTTAGTTTTAAATACCAATTATATAATAAGATTATTAAACCTATTTCCCGTTATATTTTTTAAAGGTTTAACCAGGATTTACGAATTTAAATTTCGATAATAAGCCTATATTTTTTAGGATTAAAATTTAAAAAATTCTTTTACCATTTTTTCCCCCTAATTAATTTAAATTAATAATTATAATTAGGGAATAATACTATACGGAATTATATTAATAAGTATAAATAGAAATCCGCGGAAATTATTATATTAAAATAAAAAAACCTTTTTACGGTATACCGGTAAGGAATTCGTAATATTTATATTATAAAAAGCGGAAGCGGATATTTATATTATAATAAAATTAAAGACCGATTAATATATTACGTTATAAGAACCTAAAAAATCGCGTAAATTATACTTTTTAAAGGGGGCAGTTTTTTTTTTACGGTAGTAAAAATATAATATCCGGCTAAGAATTAATTGCCCCCAGAACGAAATAAGTATAATAAATTAAGGGTAATAATAAATAATGCTGGGCAGATTTATATAATATACGGAGCTTAAAAACCTTTCGGAACCTAATTACCTATACTTTAAACGATTTATTATTATGGAAAAATTAAGGAATATGTTTTTAAAAAAGAAAATAATACGGAAGCTTTGCGGTATTATAGGATTACCCTGGTAATATTATAAATCTATAAGGGCCAAAGCCAAATAATGGGAATTCGATTTTAAAATAAGCCCGGTATTGGTTAAAAGTATATATATAATTACGGTGGAAAGATTAAAAAGGGATTAGGCTTTAAGTATTAAGCAAAGCTGTATATTCCTATTATACCTTTATAAATAAAATAATAAAGGTTAATAAATAATTAAACCCCTATTATATTATAAAAATCCGGCGTAAAATTAAGGCGCGATATAGCGAAAAAAGCCTTTATTTGCTCGGTTATAAAAGGAATAAAGGAAGGGATTATTAAAAATATTAATATATATAAAAAAAAACAGGATTATAATTTTATTTTTAAATAAAAGGAATATTTTTATAAGCCTAATTTAAGTTTTAAGGGTATTACGGTTATAAAGGATTTTAAAAATTATATAGCGAAGGGGCGATTTATATAATTCCGGTTAAACTTAAAATAAGGGGGAAAATAATAGGAGTGCTTTTATATTATTAAAAAAAGTTTTAAAAATAAGGGATAATTAAGGCTGGTTAAAATTACCGCGGAAGTTTAAGGGTTAAATAAGGCGCCCTTAAACTGGCCCGTATTATAATCCTATTTACGGTTATAAAAAAAATCCTAAAAATTATATAACGGAGGGATAATTTATATGATTTTAATTAAAGGGATAATAATATTAAGGTAAAGATTACGGAGGTATTTTAAACCGATTTGGAAAAAAGCAGGTAAAATTAAATAATATTAATATTTTATTTATAGGTAGGAGAAAGTATATAATAATCGGGCTTAGTTTATAAGGGTTTATTATAATTATAAAGGATTTTAAAAATTATATGGTAAAAGAATAAATCGTATAATTCCGGTTAAAATCCCGTAAGTAAAAAATAGGAATTATAAAGTACTTTTACCGCTTTTTAAAGGGTATCAAAAAAAGAAAGGATTAAAATTACCAAGCGTTTTAAAATATAAGGGAAAATAAATACCGTTTTTTATAATTATAAAGTCGTTTTTCGAATAAAGGCCTAACCCTTACCGTTTTTTAAATTAAATTTTATTTTTTATTATTAATATTAAACCCCGTGCCCGATTTAATAAATATTAGGGGAAGTATTCCTTAAAGGGCTTGGAAAAATATAAATCGCCCGTTTAAATTAAGGTCGATTCCCTTTTAAGGAATTTAATATAAAAGTAGTCCTATATAGGCCTTATTAAAAAAAAGGAAAAAAAGATTTCGAGAACCAAATTTATTTGGGAAAAATTTAAGGGTCCCACGTTTTATTACGATCGGACCGTAACCAGAGGAAAATGTGGCGATTATAATAATTTATGGATTATAAACGCCAGACTTTTAGGCTCCCACCTATAGAATTATAATTAATTCCCTACCCCCCTCCGAGGGCGCCTAATTTCCTTTACCTAAAAAAGCGGCCAAAGGGGGGGGGGATAAATATACGGTAAGGAAATTATAAAAGGTTTAAAGCTTAGGGGAAGGTAAGGCGAGGCCTTTTAGCCTAAATAAATTAATTAATATTACGCCCGGCCCTATAAAAAGCCGGCAAGTTAATAATTATTAGGAGCGGATTAATTGGTAATAAGGGGTAAAGGTAATTAAGGAAAACGGTAAAGCGGTATACCTATAAAGCCTAAGATTTTTTAATGCGAGGCGCGGGATATAAGGGATAGGACCTATTGGGGCCCCGGAAGGATAGTATTAATACCCGGAAAATGGGAAGGTAATTACCAAAAAGGTTATATAAATTCCCTGCTTTAAATTATAAAAATCCTATAATTATATTTAAAAGGCCTAAAAAGCATTACCACCACCATTGTCCTTAATTTTAAGGGACCGTTTATAGTTTTTTAGCCTAGGGCTAAGGAAGAATAATCCTATATTATATTACCCTTTAAAAACCTATTTAAATCCTAATTTTTATAATTTTTTCCATCTTTTATAAATTATTTTAATTTTTAAAAAGTTATTCTACCATTTAAATTTATTATATTATATTTTTAAGGTAAGGCGCGGCGAAGGTTTTTTTGCCAAAATATTATTACGGTAAAGGAAGGTAAGAAACGCCTTATAAATAAGCCTTAGGCTTAAGAATAATCTTCGAAAATAAAAATACCCGAAAGCGCTAATAAAGCTTAAACCTTACCACGTAAATAAGGAGCCGAGCGATTGCCTTTTAACCCTCCCTCGCTTAAAATCCCGCTATTTATAACTTTTATTATACCAATGCCTTGGGCAAAATATAATATAAATATTTTTTTAATATTTTAAGGAATAAAATAAATATTATTCCTTGGTTAATTCGTAAAAGTAATATTTGATACTAATTAGTATAATCCCGACGAGATAAATTAATATATTATGGTTCGATTATTATTACCGCTCCCTGGTATATAAGGGAGCGTAATATTTAAGGGAAATAATATTTCCCAATATACACGTTAATTAAATCGAATATTTAAGCAGGCAGTATTTATAAACGATGCGCAGAAAATAAATTACGCTATATAATACTGTATTAATACCTATGCCGAATTAATCGAATCGTTTACTATAGGTAAAATATGGATTAAAGTAAAAAAGGCCTTAAAAACAGAATTCGCAAATAGGAATACCTTTTAAAAAGGCCGTAATATGGTAAATTTGGAGCGCTTTACCTATTAAAACTGGTTTACAAAGAATATTAATTAATAATGGTTATATATTACGGGGTGAAAACGCCGGCTCGTTTAATATAAAAAGAACCACACGGGTTATACTAATAATATTATTCTATCGAATGTATTTTTAAACGCCTTCGATAATATATTGTGGGCTTAATTATATAATTTAATAAGGATTATAAATAACGACCTGTGCCTTAGAACCCACGAGGAACTCCTTTAAAAATTTAAAGCGTTCCTGGATTAATGCAAAAAGATAATAAAGCTATTCGGAAAGAAGTTCCAATAAGAAGAAAAAGGGACCACCGCCCGCGTTAAAGAAGCCACGCGTAATCCTATCGACCCCCAATTTTAATAAGCCAACCGATATGATTTGGCCAAAATGGCCCAAAGGAATTTGTTAGATACGCCACTGCGTGTTCGATACGCCACTACTGCGTGTTCGATACGCCACTACTGCGTATCGACTGCGCCATTGCGTATTTACGGCGCCAATGCGTACTAAATACGCTATCGCGTATCTAATACGTCATGGCGTAAGATACATTATCGCGTATTTTATACATAACAGGTACATTTATATATATAACTTATAAATGTGTACGGCGTAATAGGGGCAATAATAATATTATAAATAGCCTCCCCATACGCCCTTCCAATATATAATAATAACACTTACACAACCACCAGTTAATTTTATTATGCCACCTTTATAAATAACCTAATTTAACCTCTTATATTTAATAATTAAAAGTTTAATTAATTCCGTCGAATTATAATATACCTTTCTTAAGATCGATTACACAATTCCGCTGAATTACCCCTTTATCGCCAATATAAGCAATATTATTTTAAACACTCCCCTTAAATGGGAGACCTAAAATAAGCAATTCCGCACTAGGGCTATCGATTCCGCCCTATGGTTTAATATCGACCCTTCCACGCAGGGCAAACCATTCCTTAATAACCCCCGTATGCCTAATTATAATAATTTCCCACAGGGGAATTTATAAAGGTTTACCCAAACCATTATGGGAAACCCAGTGGTATTTATTAAAGCGTTAGCTGGCCTTTCCAACTTATAAAGTAACGCGCCTATATATATTTTAATAAATAATTATATTAAATTAACTTTTAATTTTCTCGAATTTAGCCTAAAATACTAAAAGGTGTACCAATTTTTTACCACGAATTATAATCATAAGCGTATATATTATAAGGAATAAGAGAAGCTTATTTAAGAGCTTTGCGTATGGATTATAAAAACCATAGTAGTACCCTACTAAAACGCCTATTATAATTTAAACAAATCCTTACGAATTTGGTATTTTAACCTTTGCGAGTATATTAAGCTTAACGAAATACATATAAAAAATATAGCGGAAAACCTGTATTTCTAAGCCATTATACTATTAAGGTATTAACCACGAGATTTTTATACGTGGCTTTAAAATTAAACCAATATTATGGTAAAATTTATTAAACGGTAATATCCAATTATTATACGATCCCAAATATGGTTACGCGGCTTTATGGCCGTTATACATTAGGTTAAACCCTTATGAGTTATATTTTATAAGCCGTTTTATTAATTCAGGGTTTTCAATGGTACCCTTAAATACTTAACCGTAATAAACGATTTTAAAGACCAATTATTAAAAGAAAAGGCGGATAATAGGGGCCGCGTAAGGAAAGGGGCCTTTTATTCGTAAAAAGGCCATAAGGGAGATAAGAAACGCGGACGAGATCCTTAGGGCAATATCGATAAATCCCCCAATAAAAAACGAGCAAAATTAAAGCCAAAATTAAAATAAAGCGACCGAGCGCCTGGCAGAAATAAGTTATAATGTCCCTGCCAGCGTTATTTTTATAAACCTAAAAGGTACCTATACCTTTACCCCGAGCGCCGTTTTTAAGGATAAAAGGGCTTATTAAAATTCCATACTAATATTCGAAACCACCAATCCAAGTATAAGGAATAATTAACCACCCCTTTTTCTATTAAACGTATTAAGGAATTAAATAAAAATTAATTAATACGCCAAATGGCGGCTTATATGGTGGGGGATAAAACGCAAAATACCGAGGAATATTTTTTTCGAAATTTAGCCATCCTGGACTTAAGGGTTAATTTCAATATTTTTATTAATAAATTACGCTTTTATAATTATTACCGCTCCATTTACGGTAATTATCTTTGGGCAGGGGACTTTAAGGTCCTTATTCGGGAATACGGAACCGTATTTATTAAGGTATAAACCCCTGGCTTTACCCGATATATTGGCCGGATATTAATACTATTAAAAATTACGCACTACCCTGGCTTTATATATAATATTATATTCCTTTATAATTTACGTATGCGAGGTTATTGGTGGGATTAAAGCCCTGGTAACGATTACTTTAGGCGTCCTAATAGGATACCTATAGTATAACTCCTCGACCAGTATAGCCAGTCTGTTTTGGAGCACGTACCCCTTTTTTATATACGTTCGGGCCCGATATAAGGTACCTTCCCTATATACCATAAGGTTTTAAAAAAAAAATAAAACTTATATATATTATACGCCTTGCGGAAACCATATGCCTAGGAGATATTTAAATGGTACCTCCGTTTGGATCACCCAGGTCCCGAGTGTGAGGGGCTGAGGTTACGTTAAGGAGCAACGATAAGTGCCATAATAATATGTATATTCGATCTACGGAAAAGGGGGAGGGAGAAGGAAAAGGGAAAGCGGAGGGCGGATGGGATGGGAACGTCTTATACGTATCGGTCCCATGGTTAGCCCACGGCGCACGTATATTATATTATAAACGGGCCTATAATATTACTCCTCCTTTTACCCGCTCCGTTTTATAACGGTATCGCCGCGGGCATACCTTTAATAATATAATTACGTACCGAAACCCGTAATTTAAATATATCCTATTCCTTTTTTCGCCTATATAGGGTACTTATTACGAATATTATATAAAAATATTATAAGGGCCGTTTTTCTCAGCCGCCTATCGCCCTTTCCTTATCCTTTATTATTATAATACCCGTGCGTTGCCCCCCCCCCCCTAAACCCCCCCCTTCCTTTTTATTACCTCCCTCGGCGCCTTTATGGGCGCCGAGCACCCTTTTAAATATTTTACGCCTAAAACGGCGGCTATACGGGCCCTGGGCGCCGACCTAATACTAATTAAAACTTCTCCGGTTAAATTTTATTTAAATTTTTAATAATAAATTTCCATAGGTCTTTTTCCGCACCTAAACCGTTATAAGGGCGGTTATTAACGGTTAATATAATAACCTTTAATACTTTTAATATTAACCCTTGCACCCCTAACGGTATTAGTACCGCGCCGGCCTTTCCGGCGCCGCGTAGCCCGGCTTTTTATAATGGCGGCGCTATAAAGCCGGCGGCTTATAAAAGCGTAACTGCCCGTACTTTTATTATTATTAAGGTATATAGTACCCCCGCCCCTCGCGCCTATAAGGTATTATTAATCCGTTATATATAATATAAAACCCCCGCCGCTCGTACCAGCCTTATTAAAAAAATAAAAATTACCAGGGTAAATAATTATTTTTTTATATAAAATCGCTACGGTTCCGGGGCTAATTAAGGCAAAATATTATTACCGGAGCTAAATATAATAAACCTTATAAAGTTTATATTCGATATATTATTAATAATACCACCCACCGTTATTATAATTAATCCGGTAAAGGTCCTTTTTAATTATTATAATAAACCGCGGCTAATCCGGTATTAATTTATAAGGTAAGGCATTATTTATTTTTTATATTTTAAAGGTAATTATACCTATAATATTATAAATAATAGCAGGCCTTTATAGGGATTTCCGCGGTTATCCCGCCGTTAATTTAACCCGCTAATACTTCGACGCCTTTAATATTAAAATTATTATTATTACTTTGGTCGCCGCGGCCAAAACTGGAAGCCCTTATGGTAATTTCGTTATAAATCCGCCTTTAGCCCGCTGCGTATTTACCCCTTCTTATTTTAAAATTAGGCCTATTACCAGCTTGGCGACGAAATTATCCGCCGTATTAATACGGGGTATTGCGCCGGCTTAGTGCCGGCTACCCTTACCGCGCCCGCTACTGGTATAATATTTACGCCTGGCCAGGCTATATTATTTATTAAATCGGTGGGCAGAATTACCACCGTTGGGAAGGAATTACTGGCCCTTCTTCGGGACCGTATAAATTTTTTCCTTACTTCGGATTCGCCTTGGGTTTTCCGCTAATCCCTTTAATTTTCCGCTCCGCCCTTACCCTTTATTAATATTACCTCCTTCCCGGGGCGGAGGCCATTACCTGCCCGCGGCGCTTTTGCCGGGTCCAATAACAGTATTAAGTTTAATATAAACCCGATTATTTAAAAACTCGCCACCGGCACCCATTAATTAATCCTTATATTTATAATATTTATACGGGGCCGCGGGTAATCCGTAATATATTACCTATTTTTTATTTTTTATTTTTTCTTAATTATTACCGGCGCCTTATATATTAAGGGTTATATTTTTTTAAATTCCATTCCTTTTATATTATTAATACTTCCGTTATAATATTACCATTAATATTACCCGTAATATAACCTATACGGGGCCGTTATATATTATTATATTACCGAAACGCCGCTTATAATGATCTAATACCGCTATTTTTACAAAATAAAATAATGGCTCCCAAATTAGTTTTACCCAGCCTTATTATTTTACCAATACCTGCCTGGTAAAACCGTAACCCCGCTTTTAAATACATATTTTAAATATACCCTTTATTTACCACATTTTTTCCCTTAATTTATCGCCCCACATTAATAAGGATTGCGTATTATTTAAATTTAAAATAATAAGGGGTCGTTATTAACCCGTTATAAAAGGTCCATATAAAAGTATAGGTGGATATTTATAAACGTATTTAATTCCATTATATACGAGCTTATTACTCGCATAATTATATATTTGGTATAAAACCAATCCAGCTTTTATAAAGGCCGCGCGGTGGTTATATTATATAGGAAAAACCATACCTTATTACTTATCTCGAACCTTTCCGCGGGCGAACGGTGCTTATTCGCTACATCTTCGTGGCATTATTACATTACCGCTACCGCCGCTTATACTTATTCGGTGGCCTTTTTAAGCCTATTTAGGAATTATTTAACGCGGCCCCGCGGCGATTTCTTTAAGGGCCCTGGGTTATTGCGTTCCGTTATAAATACCACATAATACCTATGCGTAATAAAAAACGGGCTAAGTTTAATTATCGACGAATCGCGATTATTAATAATTAATTACGCCGCCGGTAGGAGCCCGGGCCAGTTTAATTATTTTACCAATATAAATATCCGTAAAAAATACTGGACCTTTTGGTTCGCTCGTTTGGTCGCGCCATCGGTTTAGGGGTAAAATACGGTTAATAATCGCTATATTATACCTATTAATTCGTATAAACGCTACCAAAAACCGCCCACCTAATTTAATCCTTTATCGCTTATAATCGCTTTAAAAAAAACCGTGGAAACGCCAAAAGCATTATATAAACCTTTTTATATATACCTCCGCCGTTATTAATATTATGGCTTTTAAAATTACGCCCTTATAAAGGCGGTTAATAATTACCATTAAAAAACGGGGGCTATACGGGTCCGCGGCGGGGAGGTTTATTATAAAATCCACGAATATTTCGCTCCAAAAACGGTCCGCCATTAAAAGCGGCTTTAATAAGCCCTTTTTTTAATTTCTTTATACGGTGGTCCTACCGCATATATTATAATTATATATAAAACGGCGCACCATATAAATTATACCCGGCCAAAAATAATTACGGGATAATATTATTATTATCCCGTCGCGTTCCGGGTGGCCGGTAATTATAAAATTATAAGCCCGTTAAATAAGGGCGGTTTATAATTACTCCTATATTAATATCCAGCATCGGTCCCTAAAACGCAGGTATCCCTCGGGCCTAAGGGAATATTTTATAATAAAAACCTTCGTTTTTATATCCGGGGGAAACGCTTATTCCTCTTTTTCGATTACCTTTTGTATAATCTTATATTAATTATTATATTATACCGTTACGGACCATAATTTTTAAAGCTTGGCGTTTTTAAATGGCGGGCTTAAAAGGGCCCCCATATTATATACGGCCGCCGGTAATTAATCGTTTTAAACCAATTAAAAATTGCGGCCGGTAAGGCATTCGTTTCCCTTCCCCTTTAATATATCCTGGTCCCGTTATAATAATGCGTCGGGCGCCAGGGATAACCGGCCGGGGTAAAACTTTAATTAAAAACGGTACCGATATATTTATTTTTACCAGCGGATTTAATATTTTAATAAACGCCTTTTAATTATAAAATACCGTAAATTATTATAATCCGAGCGTACCCGGAATACGCCGGCTATATTACGGAATTTTATATCCTATACTTTTATACTTTTTATTATGGCCAGAAATTCCTTATTATAAATATTATAATTATATTCGGCGGGTATTAATCATTAAAAGAAAAAGGCCACGGGGCGTAGCGTTCCCGCTTTGCTTCGCTGGAAAAGGCAAAAGCTTATTGTTTACCCTAAATTATTGGCTTTTAAAACCGTTTCCGCCGCCGGGTCGAATTACACCAATACCGGGGGGGTTATAAATGCCCTTTTTAATTGCTAAAATGCTTCGGATTCGATAAGGCCCTAATAAAACCCTTTTCCCTTTTTAAAAAGGGCGGAAAGCGGGAGTTTTAAATCGGAAAATTAATCGATAAATTCCTTATAAAAGTTAGTAAAGCTTAAAAAGCCGCGGACCCTTTTTACGATTATAGGCTTCTCCTATTCGCATATGGCCCGTAGTTTTTCCGGGTTAATACGTATCCCCTTTTTTATTATTATAATAAACCCAAAATATATTACTTTTTTTATTATAAAAACGCACTTGGTTAGGTTTCATCGGAGGCCTATATTACGGAGCTTTTTTATAATTTAACGGACCTTTAATATATAATTTTATTTTATACCGTTTAAATAAACCAATATATTATTTATATATACCGTATAAAATATATTGAAAAACTCGTGTAATATATTATTAATATATCGCTAAAATAATACTCCCGCATTATTAAGGCCGAACGGGGTTACCGTTTATTTATACAGGCCGAAATAAATTCCGAACGCTATTTTTTACTTATCCTTATAGTAAACGCGTAATTTATAATAGGCGGCTTTAATATTTACCTTAATAAATTAACGCGCCTTAACCAGGATCCGTAATATTTTATAAATAAACGGTAAGGGGTAGCGGTCCTGGCGTATAACCGCGTTTAACCCCTTATAATTGTAATAAAAATATAACCCGCCCCCCGGTTTTTTAATAAAAAATACCGGGGCGCGTGCGGAAAAACTGCTGGCCCTTATATAGCCCTTATTAAATAATTCCGTTAAGGTTTTTCGTAAAACCAGTAACTCCTCCCTCGATATACCGTAAATCGGACCTTATAATATTTACGGGTTTTTTTCCTCGGTATTTTTTACCAACTTTATTATATGGTTTATAAAACCGCGATGGAATAATAACGCCTATTTTTTATTAGGTTCGAATATATTTTCCAGCCCTTTTAATTTATCGGATGGCCGAAATAGCTTGGCCATTAATACCTTTAATTATTCGTTAATATTATATAAAAATATTACGAATAATATTAAATCGCTCGCTCTTATTTTATACGCCATAATACGTAGGAAGGTAATATTAATTAATTATATATTCGTTAAAACGGCGCCCCTTAACCCCTTTTTTTTTACGGAAAGGTTTGCCTTATTAATATGGATTCGCTTTTTTACCGCTTTATATACGACCGCTTTCTTTTCGTATTATGGCTTATTTAATATTACCGGGTATAAGAAATTCGGGACGGGGTAATAAAAATAATATTAAAAATACCTATTAATATTAATATTTATATATACCGCCTTTATTATTATAATTTTTTATTACGCGGGTAATGCGGACGCGTATATTAATACCCTGGCGGGTATTAAAATATATGGGAGGCGGAGTTTAATAATAAGGGAATTATAAATTGCGCCGTAATATAAGCACCCATTATTAATAAAAGCGTCGGTAAAATAAATCCCATTTAAATAAACGTTTATTAAAAAAGGGGTGCCGTTTATTCGCTTTATCCCCTTTATTATTTCGCTCCGCGTTGGCGGCTTTTAGGCACGCCTGCGCCTAGGAGCTAATCTTTTAATTCGTTTTCCCCCTCGTCCTCGCTTAACGCCCCCGGGTGGGGTATTACGCCCACGGTATTAATCCGAACCTTTTTGGCTAATTTGGCCGGGGCTAATTTATATTTTAAAATAAAATAATTATTAAATTTACACCGAATATATTGGCCTTTTTTACGCCGGCGCTCCACTTTAATTATAATTACCTATTTGGCGCGGCGTGGCTTATCCCTTAATTTAAAATTTATAATATTTACCCCTAATATTAGGGTATCCGGATCCTTTTAAAAACGCGATTAATATATTATTAATATATTATTCCCTTTTTTACCTAATATTAAATCCAGGCAAAATATAATATTAATAATTATACAAACCCATTTTTGGTAAAAATTAGGGAGGTAAATTAATATTAATATTAAATAAAGGCGCTGGTATATTATTTCGTTTAATAATATAAGCTTAATAAAATTATCCTATATAGCGCCCCCTATATTTACCAGGAGTTACTCGAATCGGGAATAGAAAACTGGAAATAATTACCTTTTCCCTTAATATAAGGAGTGGAGCTTTTTCGCCGCTTATTCGTAATTATTAGGGTCCCCGAATACCGTTTTTAAGTGTATAATAAATCGCGCGGAATTCCAGCCCATCGATTTGCCTTCGCCGTAAAATATTATAATAAGGGTTTTCGGCTTATCCTTTAGGCAGGTATTAATATTATATTATAAAAACGCATCGCCCTTAATAAAGTCCTGGTCCAGGATTAACTTACGTTTGATTTCGACCCGGAATATTTTCCATTTTACCTTATTACCGTCGAATTTCGCCGGCCAGGGGAACTGCCTTTATTACGGGATTATTACAACCGGCGGGCTATGGTTTATTAAGGCGGGCGGCGCTTAATGCGCCGCCGAGATTCGGGTATTAAGGGCCGCGAGCATTTAAGTTAGGCATCTTTTCATATTATTCAGCTCGGCGGCGGACTCGTCGTTAACGGCCGCGAATGCCCGGGTTATTTTTTAATGGATAAATAACGTTACCGCCTTAGGGAGGGCCTATTATGCTTATCCGCCGGCGGGAGCCTGGTTATTTTCGTTTGAATTATTATTTATAATAAAGGCATTATAAGGTAGGTGCGGGATAAAATATAATAAGGGATTACCTAAAAATTAAATATATATAAAGGGTTAAGGTTATATTAAGGAGTAATAATAAATACCATAATAATATATATATTCGATTTACGGAAAAGGGGGAGGGAGGAAAAGGAGGGAGAGCGGAGGGCGGATGGGATGGGAGCATCTTATACGTATCGGTCCCGTGGCTAGCCCACGGCGCACGCACGTTGTGTTATGGACGGGCCTATGATACCGAGCCACTCCAAAGATTAATTAACCACTTAATTAATGTTAGGATTAAAGGGCCTACCATAACGGAATGCTAATAGTGCGCCATTAATAAAACCAAACGATAAATCTAATAACCCTAACGAATGTTAATTAAAGGGGCGGGTAAGCGTATAGCGTTGGATTTTTATAATTATATAAAGGGTTATAATAATAGTATAAGTTTATTTCTTTTAACCGATAGGTATACGGGAATATCCTGGGATTATTACCTTAAAAACCGCAAAGATAATACCCTAATATAAACTTTGGAGAACTTTTTTAAAATATGGGTAACCCAATATTAATTCCTTATTAAGGTTATTAAATTAAATAACGAGATTGTTATTTAATATTTTAAAATTAAAAAGATAATCGAAAAAAAAAAACGCCGTATTAAGGTTTTTGCGCCATATACTTAGGCGTAAAACGGGCTGGTAAAGAGGATGGGTGGATTGGTAAAATAAAAAGCTTAAGCCATAAAAGGAAATTTTCCTAAAAAACTCTGGCCCAAAATTATTAAATTAACCGTTTACCTTTTTAACCGTATTTTTACGTATAACCGCGGATAGTAAAGTCTATTTAAAAGGTTTTACGGCGATAAGCCTTTAAATATATATTTTAGGGTTTACAAATATACTGCTTACGCCATAACGATTACAGCTTTTAAAAAGGAAGCCCATCGTTATAAATTAAATCCAAAAGCTTGGATCGGGTACCTTATAGGGTACTTCTTAATTAATTAATATTATATATGGATTCCTTTCCTTTATCGAGTTATTATTACCCGAGATATTACCTTTAATAAGTCCATAATATATAATAGAAAGGCCTAAATATTGGAGAATAATCTCCGAGTCCTAAATATGAACGATATTTCTTAATTAATTAATCGCATTATAATTAAACACCAAAAAACGGGAACTTAATCCTTTTTCCATAACGGTTTAAAAGAAGCCGATTGGTTTAATGACCCCGCTATAGAAAAGTTATAAGGGGATTATAAGGATATTATTGGGGAAATATAAGGTGTTAAGTTAATAGCCGCAGTGGATAATTTAAATAAATATATAAAGTCGCGCTTCGAATTGCTTCCTATATTTCCCCAAATACCTTTAAGTTTAATGCTTACCGCCTTTTTTATAATTATTAAAAAGAATAACGAAAAATAATACGGCAAAAAGCTTTAGCCCTAGGAATATACGTTTCTGGCGGGTATAAACGCGTACCCAGTTATTTTAATTGGCGGCCAAATTATAATATTAGGAAACCGTTATCGAGCGATTAAATAAGGAGCTCTTATATTATTACCCAAGACCTAAATTTTTAAACGAGCGGATATTCGCAAAAAGATTAAATCCAAATTATTAATCCATAAAAGTATATTAAAATCTCCTTTACGGTTTTTCCGCGATTATTTTAAGTATAATATAATAGAAAAGTTTAAATAAATAAAAAAGCTTTACCTTAAAAGCCACGGTATGGTATATATTTGGAACCAAATTTTAATTATAAATATTTTATATTATGCGTAAATATTAAATTATATATAAGTATATACCTATAAGTTTATTCTTAATGGATATTTAATTAAGTATAAAATATACCTTATTATTAAAGGAGACTAAAAAGCGAAGTATTATTTTAGAAAAACGTATACCATTATATTAATTATATAAAGTTTCCGTATAATTACCGCCATGGCCATATATTACGATTTGGATATAATCCAGTATAATATAATTAATATATTCGCTTAAACCATATTAAGCGAATTAATTTATATACGTATAGCGCCAGGGTATAAAACCCATGATTATATTTTTAAATTTCGAAAGGCCATATATAAATTATATAAATTACCTAAACTATAATAAAATACCTTTATTAAAAAATTTACCAAGCGAGATTTCGAGCCTATTTCTAACGAACCTTATTATATGGTTAAAAATAAATTAATAATTTTTTATTATATAAATGATTTTATATTAATATGTTTAAAGGAAAGGAGGACCGAAGCCTTATAATTAGGCAAGGAATTTAAAAAGCGATTCCCTTTTATTAAAAAAAATAACCTTAAATGGTTCCTAGGTATTAAGGTTATCCGCGATCGCGAAAAAGGCCTAATTTAATTTTCGCAAACCACCTACGTTTAAAAGATTTATCGATTGGCGGAATCGGACGGCAAGCCTATTATTTTAATGGGATTAAAATGGTTAATTCCCTATAAGGGAACTGCCACTTTAATGTAAATCCGTAAATATTAAAAAAACGTTAAATTATTAATATATATTACGATTATTATATGCCCTAATATTATATATATAATGGTATAATTGGCCAGGTTTTTAATAAACCCAGGGCCAATATATTTTAAAGCGGCGGATCGCGTATTTAATTATTTTTTTTATAATTTTAATTAATACTTAAAGCTTAGTAGTATATACGATTTAAAAATATTTAATAATGCCTTTTTTATTAATAATTTTCCAAACCGTAAAAATACCTAGGCGTATATTATTCGTTTATTCGGAGGCCTAATTATATGGCGCTTTAATAAATAAAACACGGTCACCATTTCCTTAATAAAAGCCGAATTATTAGCGCTTTCCCAGGTATTAAGGAAGTCGATATATATTAATTATATAATTAAAGGATTAGGGATTAAGCTTTTATCCGAAAGGATTCGCATTTAATATAATAATATATAAACGATTTGTTTTATTATAAAAAAGTACGCCTATTTTTTAATTTATTTCCGCTATATGGATATATATAATTATTGATTAAGGTAAAAAATGGCCAGGAAAATATTAGATATAATATATATTTCGAGTGCGGAGATTTTTACGGATGGTTTTACCAAGCCCTTATAATAACGGTTATTTTTTTTATTTAGGGAAAGGTTTGGGTTAATCCCAAGGCCTGGAGAATCCTCCATTAAAGAAAAACCGAAATAGGTAATTTACCATATAAGCTTTAAATAATAAGTTTATTTATAGCCTATTTATATTTTAATTTTTTTATACTTTTAATTTTTTATATTTTAAATATTAATCGTTTTTTATAATTTTATTATAAATAAGGTAATAACCAGTTTATAAATCTCCTATAAGGAAATAATTAAATTAATACAAGGGACCTATAAAATTATTAGCGAGAACTTTATAAATAAAGTTCCGTAATTTTTATTAAATAACCGTATTATAATATTTTAAGAAAATGGAAATTAAAGTAATAATTAAAAAATAAATTAAGTAAAATTAAAAGCTAATATAAATTATAAAGACCATTATGGGTATGTATTATTAAAAGTAATAAAAATTAAAAATATATAAAAATATAAAAATTAATGGTTTTATAAAACAGTTTTAAGGTAATAGCGAAATAAATTATAAAATTAAATACGGCGAAATTCCCTGTTTTCCTGTTTTAACTTTTTAAGCTTTTTTTTTATTTCCCTTCTTTTCTCCTTTAATTCCCTAACCTTTACCTTTAAATCCTTAACCTTACCCGCGAGGGTAGCCATACGAAGTTTAAAAAGGTCCAATTAGTCCTTTTTTACCAATACCGCCCCGCCAGCGGTGCGTTTTCTTTTTTTAATAAATAATAAGAAAATAAAGGCAGGCCTAATATTATTATTAATATTGGTAAAAGGGTCCTTTCCTTTTTCTCCCTAGGTCCCTAATACGGTACCCCATACGGTATTATTATATATTTTAATATTATTAATATCGGTAACCTAATCTCGGTTTTAAAGCATATTACAGGTATATTATTAAATATACTTTAAGTGACCTATTATAATACGGTTATAACCTTTATAAAAGGAGCATTTACCAATATTAATATAATTAATATATTTAATAATACGTTCGTTATCGGTGGTTTACTGGTTATAAAATACCAGGCCCGGCTCGTTTTTATAGGCCTTTATAATTATAAAATAACGAGTATATGGTACCGCGAAGGGGCGGCCAGCGATTAATATACGTTTTTAATTAAAGGCGGGCATACCAAATAAATAATGGTCCTTTTTTTTAAGGACCTAAAGCAATATAAGTTAATTTTTAAATAATGCCAAGGGTATTAATAAAAATATTTATAATTTTAATTTTTTTTCCTTTAAAAAAGGCAGTACGTTTTTATTCCCCACGCCTTTTAAAACCTTTTTTATTATTATTAAAAATCTCCTCCCCCCATTTTTTAAAAATATAACGGTATAATATTATAAAAGGCTGGTCCCCTTTTTAAAAAAAAAGACCACCTTTGCCAGCCCCAGTACCAGGCCCAGTAATAATATCCGGAAAGGGTAAAAATATATCCCTAATAATTAACTAAAATAAATTATTCAGCTAATTAATTAAGCGGATTAATATAAGCTTGCCAGGTTCCCAATAAAAATCTCCAAAAGTATTAATAAAATATTAGGAAGGATTATATATATTTTAAAATATTACTTCGGTTATTTTAATAATAATAATTAAAATAAATGGGTATTATTAAAATATTAATAAAAATAAAAAGAATAGGTAATAAAATAATAAACTATTTTAAAAGGTATTTAATTATTATTTAATATATTATTATAATAAAATTATATTAATATTATAAAGGAGTTTCTATTATATGGGAAAAAATTATGGGAGTTTTTAAAAGGTGGGTGGCCTATAGGCACTCGGCCAATTAAAGCCCTATAATATACCAGTTTTTTACGAATCTTAAAATAAGGTTATTACGAAAACATATAACCGTTATAATATCCCTTATTATATACCTTTATAACTCCTTTACACTTATAAAATTACTATTATTTAATTCCCCTTTACTTTACCATTTAGGAAATATTAATATGGTACGGATAAAGAACCAAGAATTAAGGCAAATACCAATACGGTATATAATAATTGTCCATTTTTATACTATAATAGTAATTTATATTAAGAATTATGGGAAAATGGAATTATTCCATTAGGCCAATACCTGCCCCATATAATTTACTCCACCAAACACCTATAGGAATACTCCAAAAAGGCGCAAAAAGGCCATAATACATAGGACCTTATACATTAAAAGATATATAAATAAGCCTAAAAGGTCTTATTATAGGACCTTTTAAATAATCTAATTATTATTTAATTATTTTACAAGGAGTATATTTATAAAACACAGGCAGTATATTAATTGGAATATAAAATAGGGTAAATGGTAAGGGATTTTCTTCCCTATATTATACTCTTTTACCCCGGCCAAAGAGTATAAAATATAGCAATAATATGGTTTTTACCGGTTTCTCCCATACCTTTATTCCAAATGGAATTGCCCACTAATTACGGTTAAGCGACCAGCCTTATATATATATATATATATGCCTAAAGGGGCGTATTAGATACGCCACTGCGTGTTCGATATACCATTACTGCGTATTCGATACGCCATTATTACATATCGACTGCGCCATTGCGTATTTACGGCGCCAATGCGTACTAAATACGCTATCGCGTATTTAATACATTATGGCGTAAGATACATTATCGCGTATTTTATACGTAATAGGTACATTTATATATATAATTTATAGATGTGTACGGCGTAATAGGGGTAATGATAATGCTATAAATAGCTTCCCCATACGCCCTTCCAGTACATAATAATAACACTTACACAACCACCAGTCAACCTTATTGTGCCACCTTTACAAGTGACCTAGTTTGACCTCTCATATTTGACAGAATTAGACTAATCCCCGCGATTTACCGCCCGCGCTTCGACCACGAGAAAGCGATAAAATACCTGTTAATCGATTAATCCTGCCTAAAGTAATTAAATAAAACCTAATTAAAAAGCTAAATATTTTAAGCATGGTTAATATATATATATTATTAAACCAAAAAATAAGCGAAAAAGTGAAGCTGGTATTAAATAATAGTAAAATTAGGGAAAATAAGCTTTAATACGAAAACCATTATAGGTATAATTTTAATTAAACCTATTAGATTAAACGGGACTATACGCGAGGATTTTATTACGTTTAGGCCGAATTCCCCCAGGAAATTAATATAACCCTTTTAAAAGTTTTAAAGGTATAAACATTCCTTATATTAATAATTAGTTTTAATAAAAGGCCTCAGTACCAGACCAAAATAATAAAATATTATTAGTGCTTAAAAAATAACCATATATTATATAATTGCTTATAAAATGTTTAGGATCGAATTAACGAAATCCTTTATAAATACCCCTTTTATTAAATATTAGAATGGGATTTTAAAAGAAGCGAATATAATACCTGGCCTATTAAAACGTTTAATAATATAATTATAAAAGGAGTATTAATAAAAATAATATTCC